>SZWC01006269.1:24470-57467 GCA_023375785.1 Penium margaritaceum | reverse complement strand
GCCGCTGACCGGGCGTCAGTGCCTAGTCAGACGGTGACGACAGTCACAGGTCGTACACACAACGGCAAGGGTTTGGCTAGGAGACACAAGTCAAAGTGTCAGAATGCTTCAATATAGCATATGCAGAGAGAAATGACAACTGACAGGTCCAGGGCATAAATACCTGCCGCGGCGCACGGCGGGTGTCGCACGCGGCAGTCCAAGAGCTGTCCTAAAACCGGCCCAAAACCACTGTTTTGGCCGTAACTCTGCGCACACATGTCAGAATCCTACGCCGTCTGAACCTAGACGTGCAGAATCAAAAGACGCACGCAACGACTGGTCACATGCATGCATCCATCGACTGACAGCGAGTATAAAATGCAAAAACATGCAAATGGGCCTCATGCCCAGTCCGCCGAAAGGCGTCTGCAAGACGTAGAAGGCACAGCAAGGAGTCCCGGTGACATCTGGGGCTCTGGAACAGTGGTCGGTCAGCTCCAGACGGGCAGTCCGCCGCCTGTCGTCGCGCCGGTGTCACCAGGGCCGCCTGCCTCAGGGATCTGCACGAGTATGGACACGGCCGAGTGGTCACAGTAAACTGTACAAGAACGGCACAAAGCACAACAGTAGGGCTAGTCACAAGCTTCCCAATGCATCAAACCGCGTGAAATACTGTTAACGGTAGCTCCCACTATGTCAGCCAAAGTGCAGCACCCCAATCCAGCCGCTCAATCGGCGTGCACGATGTCTGCCCGCCGAGGCACCCTCACACGTCAAAGACCCATCAAAACGCCTTTCCGGAGGTCTAGATGTCCCTACACGTAGTGGCAGGTCCCTTGTGCTTTTGAGGTCCATTTTGATGAGTTAATCATCGAGGTTGGTGATGGGGATTGACGTGCTTCGAAACCTGTCCGCGGACATGCAGTCGGGATCTCGACCAAGTCCCCGAGTAACAAGCTAAAACTACTGAGTTTCGGACTCTAAGGCAGGATTTTGGCGAAGTCCCTCAATAACAACCTGTACTACTGGTTCTGGTGGATCTTATCCACCGGACGCCTCAGCAGTCTTCTGGGAATAACCAGGTTTACATTTGTTATTCGTTCTGGTGGATTTTCCACCGGCAATCGAATCGCAGCTGACTCCCCGAGCCGTCGTGAAGACCACAACTTTAGAAGCCCATATCTCCCTCGTTACTTGTCCGATTCCGGTGATTTGACTTCCACTGGGTTTACTGACTTGTCAAATTTCAGGAATCCAATCTGAACTTGAAGCATTATCCAGGCAACTAGAGTAAAACGTGAGGGTTTTCCTTCCTCCAGCGGCTTGTCGATGCCTCCCACTGCCGCACCCGGGCATGAGAAAGGGACAAAGTACTACATTCTCCCCCTTGCACCTTCCATGCCCGCTTCTCCTGCTTGCTCTCACTCATCTGCCGCTGCTCCCTCCAGCCCTTCACAGCTTTTCATCCCAAGTCCGTCCACATTCATCACGTGCTGTTCCACCGGTTGCACTTTGGTAAAGCAATCTGCAAGCATGTGGCGCGTGCCATAGTGTTGTATCACCACCTATCCCTTCTCTACCATGTCCGGTGCGTAATGGTAACACACATCGATGTGCTTTGTCCTCTTGTGCTGCATCCGGTTATTGGTCAGTGAGATCGCGTCGTTGTTGTCCTCTTGGACCACCGTTGGCTCTTGTTGCGCCACACCCAGCTCTCCCAGCAGCTTGCGAAGCCACACCGCCTCCATGAATACTTCAGCCAACGCGATGTACTCTGACTCTACTGTGGAGGTGGTGACACAGTCTTGCTTTTTGCAGCACCATGAGACCACTGCACCAGCGAGGAAGAGGTAGCCAGATGTGGAATTCCACTTGTCTACATTGCCAGCGTAGTCTGCATCCGTGTAACAGACCAGACGTAAAGGGTCGGACCGCCCTTTGACGTCAAACCTCAAGCACGCGTGCTGCGTTGCCTGTAGGTAGCAGGAGATGCCCTTGATCGCCTTCGAGTGCAGTGGCCTTAGATCGGCCACATACCTGCTAACTTAGCCCATCGCATAGGACAAATCTGGTCAAGTTGCCACCATAGCGTACATGAGGTTGCCCACCGCCGATTGGTAGGGCACCCCGCCATATCTTCCTGCTCTTCTTTTGTTTGCAATGTCATTGCCGCACTCAGTTCACAGGATGAAGAAACCTGATTGCCAACTGGTTTGCAGTCCTCCATGCCGTACCGCTTCAGCACCTCGGCCACGTATTTGGCCTGCCCGAGCTCAAGCGTGCATGCCCTCCGGTTCCGCGTGATGCTCATCCTGAGGCAGTACTCCAGCTCCCTATGCCCGACATCTGGAATCTGCATCTCAGCTGCTCTTTCAGTCGCTGTAGGCTCGGCACGTCCGTCGAGCACAAGATCAGGTCATCCACGTAGATTGTGACGATCGGATGGATTGGCTTGTTATGCCGCACATACACGCTGTGATCCAACTCATAGCAGTTGAAGCCAAGTTGTGCCATGAAGCCGTCCATTTGTTGGTACCACCATCTGCGTAATTGGTTTTTCCCGTACAAGGACTTCCGCAGCTTGCACACCTTGCCCTCTGGCACCTCGACCCCTTTTGACACCTCCATGTAGATCTCTTTGTCTATGGTGTCGTTGAGGAAGGTCGTCTTTGCGTCCATTTGGTGGAGCTCCATGTATTTCGTGGCTACCACTGCAAGGATCGCCCGGATGCTTGTGAGCTTGGCAATGCGAGCGAGCGTCTCATTATTGTGCTTGCCCTTACACTGTGCATATCCCTTTGCCAATAGCTGGGCCTTGTATTTTTCAACAACACCTTCCTTTGTGAACTTGGTCTTGAAGATCCACTTTGAGCTAATGACCTTGGCATCTTTAGGCCTATCAACCAGCTCCCACGTATCATATTCCGTGATGGACGCCAGCTCTGATTTGATAACCGTGTCCCATTGACCCCCTTCGTGCTGCGCAAGTGCCTCTTGCACGGTTGTCGACTCCGCTGATGTAGCCAGCATGCACTGCGTCATGCCAATCCATCAACCGGTGCTTGCGTCAAAGCGCTTCCCCGCTTTCCGTTGCCTCTGGCTGCGTCACGACTATTTTGGTGGTGCCTCGTCACTCTGTTGCGATCCCTCCGACTCTGCACGCTCTGGTGTATCATTGACCTGACGGCTCCCTGCGGATCTCTCCCGCTCTGGCAAAACATCACGAGATGGGCAGGGCATCTAGAGGTCTTTCCACCGACGCCCGATGCGTACTCTGTTGGGAGTGTGCGCTTTGGCACCTTTTGTGCCTCATCCGCCAGGCACTTCCGGTGGATCTCCTCATTAGCTTGATCGTCATCGGAGTCCTCCTCGTTGGCTACCATCGTTAATGTACTGCCATGCTCCGATGCCGCATCCTCAACTGCCGCATCCTCACTCTGAGCCTCATGCACCGGCTCCTTCTTGTAGTGAAGGAGCGGGAACCACTCCCCTGTCTTTGGAGAGTCTACCACGTTCATGTCGTTGCTGCTGATGTAGCTCTGCTACTCGTCAAACTCGACATCTCAGCTGTGGACTACCTCCTCCTTGTGCATTTTGTGGAGCCGGTACGCCTTATGCACGCTCTCATAGCCAAGGAAAAGATACGAATTCGCCTGCGGCCCCAGCTTGCCATCACGCTGCTTCGCACCCTATACCATCGTGTGCACCTTGTACCCAAACACTTTCAATTGTGCCACACTTGGCTTGTGCTCATTCCAAACCTCTTGCGGCATCTTCCAGCTGCTCTTCCCCTCCAGCACCGCTATAGGGGTGTGGTTGATGGTGTAGCTTGCAGTACGCATAGCTTCCACCCAGAAGCTTCGTGGCAATTTTGCATCCACCAACATGGTCCGCACCATGTTCAACAATGTCTGGTTCACCCGCTCCGGCACGCCATTAGTGTGAGACAAATACGACATTGTTTGTTCCCATTTTATGTCTTGCTGCTTAAACCACCTGCTACAGTCCACGTACTCTCCGCCATTGTCATTGCGTAATACTGTGACCTTCTGGCTAGTCTTCCTCTCTACTGCAGCAACATACTCCTTTACCCGGTCCACGACCTCGTGTTTCTGCTTCATGAAGCACACATAGAGTTTTTTGCTATAGTTGTCTATGAAGGTAACAAAGTAAAGCATGCCACTCTTTGACACCATTTTGAATGGTCCGCACATGTCGCTGAGCACGACCTCCAACAGGTCCGAGGTGGGATTCACGTTCTCGTTGAACGGTTTGCGCTATCCCTTGCCCGAAGTGTAAGGCACACTTTTTTTTTGCGTTGTTGCATCTGTCACATCTTCCAAACCGTCAATGACGAGGCCACATACCAGTTTGCACTTTGCCATGTCTTTCATGATTGCGTATGAGGAATGCTACAGTCGTCGGTGCCAGAGCTCCACATCAGCTCCCACTCCTTTGGCCAGGTTGACAGTGTGTTCCTATGAGTCTGCTGAATCGGTTTCCATGGGGGTCACCATGGTCTCCACGATGTAGAGGCCTCCCTCATGCTCAGCCCCCAGCACGGTCTTGCTGCCACCGTACTTCCGCAAGACTGCCCTCTTTCTTCTGAAGAGCAGCTCATATCCCTTGTCTGCTTAGCGGCTGATTCTTAGAATGTCAGCCAAGCGAGGTAGAAGCTGCACTTCATTGACGATGCACTGCACCCGCTTCCCACCAACCACCACCTCCACGTCCATGTCTCCTTGGCCAGCCGCTGGTTTGACTTTGTCGTTTGCAACCACCATGGACTTGTTGGACTTGGTGTAGTTGATGAACCCGACCTTCTCAACCTGGGTGTACTCCTCTGCACCAAAGTCAAGGCATCGCCGGTTAGCCTTCTTGAGTTAGTGGTTCTAAGTGCTGTTGAGAAGTTCCTTTTTGCCTTTAACATCCTTGCCACCGGCCCTTGCCTCCTTGGTGCACTCACGGGCACAGTGGCCCTCCTTGCCGCAGTTGTGACACACACCCTTCTTGGCACCCTTCTTGCTGCCGCCATGTCCGCCACATCCCGTGTCCCCGCTTTTGCCACCACGCATTTTGGAGACGAGGGTCAATGAGGAAGACAAGGACTCCCCGTATCTCTGTTGCTATGCCTTGTTGCGGATGTACTCTGCAACTGTGCCATTGGTGAGCTTGTCCTCTGTCCATCCACCCAAGATGGTGATGAGGGCTCCAACTGTAACGAAGGGCCATTGCCCGCAGCTGCGTGTCGATCTTCCACTCCGTATCAAAGCATTGTGAGGCAAGCGACTTTGTTTACTACATGGCGGTGATGACATCATCTCCCTCCTTGATTCTCACAGTGAGGGGTCACTTAATTGCAAAGATTTTGTTCACGAGTGACTTGGATTGATGGATGACGCAGAGTATTTACCAATCTTCGGCTGCTGACGTGCAGTTGTAGAAGTAGCCCCACTATAACTCAGCCGTACCAGACAACAGCAGCATGAGTGTCTTGGTGTTCTTCTTTGCGGAGGCCTCATTCCCCACTTCCATCGCTGTCGCTTTGTCAAGGACTTCTATTCCCTTCATGACCTCCAACAGTCCCTAATGCGCAAGGTGGAACTCATAGTACCACCTCCATAGCCCAAAGCTAGGGCCACCTGCACACTTCTGAATGGGCTGGGTCTCCTTTTGTGCCATTTGTGCAGTCTTCCATTTCCGGTCTTCCACTCCGGGTCCTCACAGTTTTACGATGACGTTGTTCCTGACAACAGTCCCGTCCGCCGTGAAAGCCGTGAGCGATGTGAAGACCGGTCAAGGCCGTGGGCATATGGCCCTTTGTCAGAAGACTATGGCTGTGTGGTGGCAGTTCTAACGTGCCCCAAAGCGTCTTCATTGTATTCACGACTTTGTTTTGTATGAGTTCTGAGTCTAAGCTTGATCTTTCTGGTCACCTCACACTATGTTTGTGGGTGTTGGAAAGAGTTACGATACAATCACTCTTGCGAAGGGAACAACAGTATTTTGCGTTGGTTTTTTGACATGAACATGAACTAACGAGTTGTAGGGTTATTCACAAGCTTCCTAACGGACCAAACTGCATGAAATTTGGTTAACCGTAGCTCCCACTATATCGGCACCCCAATCCAGCCGCTCAGTCGGCGACGCATACGATGTTTGTCCTCCGAGGCACCCTCACACATAAAGGACCCATCAAAATACCTTTTCAGAGGTGCAGAAGTCCCTACACGTAGTGGCCATACGCCCTGTGCTTTTGAGGTGCGTTTGGATGAGTTAATCATCGATTTTGGTGATGGGGATTGACGTGGTTCAAAACGTGTCCGCTGACCCGCAATCGTATTTTTGACGAGGTCCCCGAGTAACAAACTATAACACTGAGTTTCAGATTCCGAGCCCGGAATTCGCCAAGTCCCTCAGTCACAACCTCCACTACTGGTTCCGATGGATCTTCTCCATCGGACGCCTTGGCAGTCTTCTGGGACTAAATCACCAGATGTGCATTTGTTACTCGTTCCGGTGGATTTTCCACCATCAGTCAAATTGTGGCCGACTCCCTGAGCCGCCACACACACTCCAACTTTGGAAGCTCATATCTCCCTTGTTTCTTGTCCGATTTTGGTGATTCAACTTCCACCCGATTCAACAACTCGTCAAATCTCAGGAACTTGAATCCAATCTGGATTTGGAGCATCTATGGGCTTATAAAGTAAAATACAAGGATTTTCCTCCCTCTAGCGGCTTGTCGACGCCTCCCGGCGCCGCACCCGGGCATGAGAAAGGGGCAAAATGCAACACTTACTTCTGCAAGTGGATCTAAGGTGTATCCCCTCATTATAGTAGGCTCTTGCAGCAACATCCCTGTTATGGACACAACGGACATTGAACACTATGAAGCTCTCTGGGAGGACTCACTCCAACGACAAGATATGCTTGCGGCAACTCTGCGATGGGAAGCAAACTCTTTTGCTGGAGAAGTACTCCTTCCTTGCACTAGAGCTTGGCGGCCAGGAGAACTTCTGTGCAAATGACACGAGATTGATGAGGAAGGGTTGGGAGCCTTTGCAAAATGGTATCTCCTGCTGGCGGAAGAAGAACAAGACCTACTTGCAGCTGACCTTGGAACCCGTGCAACCCTCCTTGGAATCTGGGGACAGGGCCAATCAACAATGGGCTATGGATGTGCAGAGGAGGAGGAAGACCCCCTTTCCTACACAAGTCCCTGCGGAGCAGATGCCAGATGCACATACTCCATTCGTGGCTGAACCTTGACTAGCACCAACAACTACAAAACCCGCTGGAGTAGCATGCTGAAGTGTTTACAGGAGCAACATCTGACATTGGTGTAGTGCACACATACCACTTCCTCAACACCGACGATGCTCAACCCATCAAGCAGAAGGTCCGACACATCCTCCTAGACCAGCAAGAATTTATCCTTGATCAACTCAAAGAGCTCAAGGAGCAAGGGGTGATCGTCCTTATCAATGGGCCCAGGAGGGCCAACTTGGTCATTGTGGGGAAACCAGACGGCACCAAAAGGTTATGTGTAGACTTCCATGACCTCAACCGAGTCACAGAAGAATACTAGCATCCTATGCCGCCTATTATTGAAATGTAAGAGAATCACATTGGCCACAGCTGGCTCTTGAAGCCGCACGTGAAGTCCGCATTCCATGCAATCCCTATGCACAAGAGGTCTATCTCCTAAACTGCTTTCGTCACTACAAGAGGATTGTATGTGTTCACAAACATGTCCAACACCGGTGCAGTCATGACTGCACCGGTGTTGGGATTTCCGGACTTCAACCTCCCGTTCATCATCATCACATACTGGTCACGTGAAGGTCTTGGAAATATAAAGTCTTAGGAAGCAGAGCCAAGGGTCTAGAGACTGATTGCCTACACCAGTCATGCTTTCAATGGCGTAGAGTGAAGACACCCGCCTGACACAGGCAAGTGTCTCGCAGTCCTATGGGCACTTAGCCACTTCCATAATTACAAAAAGAACATCAAACCTTTCACCACGTACACTGATCACGAGGCATTTGAGTGGCTCCTCAGTACGCACAACCACAAGGGAATCCTCGTGAAATAGGCCCTCCTCCTCCAAGGATACAACTTCCACATCAAATACAAACCAACTTTGGCGAATTGCCATCCTAACGCTTTGAGTCGTCTTTGATGCATGTGAGGGTGCCAGAAGTAAACATCTGGCCAACGGTTGCAGAAAGGAAATTTTACTGGTTCCAACGCACTTTACGGAACTCAATTTGGAGTCCGTTTGAGTGAAACATCGATTTCCAAGTTATGGAGATCATGGGTCGAGTTCAAGTGACGACCAGAGCACATTCGGCACCAAACGCGGCCAGGATTATTGACCAGGATGGCACATAGTGACCTTCAAGATAAAAACGACGGCTGGAAGACCTTCACAAACCTCCACGGTTTTTTACTGCGCAGGTCGTGGAAGACATGATTCTCATGCATGACAATGTGACTATCGCTCATCCCGCTAGGCTAGGAGAGAGTGCTAGAGGGCCAACTTTGATAGAGTGTATCTCAGTGCTCCCTTGGCCAAATGAGGCATATAAGGGCTTGCTAAGTGGATGTGATCATTTAATTCATCATTGAAGAGTTCGTTTAGACAATTGAATTTCCCCCAATCCTACATTTGCTTCAATCATTTCTGTCTGTGCAATTTGTAACTCCCTCTCACAAACGATTGGTCTTACCCAGGCGGCTCTTGGTGAGCCTGATCACCTCCCTGAGGTCTGCCCCTGTTTCCACCAGTGTTATCATAGATAGAAAAGGCGTTTTCTCTTCCTTGAGGCATTTCTTGCATCCTCGTGTATGAGAGAGCTGTTCGTGGACTAAACATTGCACTACCATGGCGACATCCGCTTCGGTGGTGGCCGGCGACAACATCACCAAGTTTGAAGGTAATAACTTCTTCATTCGGAGCCACAACATGATGATGGTGGTGATGGAGAAGGGTCTCCGGAGCCACGTGGATGAGAAGGAGAATGAACCAGCTGAAGGGTCTCTCTCTTCTGGTGATGCCCGTACCTACCACGAGAAGCGTGATCGTGCCCTTGCCACCATCTACGGCAACAACTCCTTGTCCCTGACATCCTCATGCGAAAGCAGGTTTGGAAAAATCTTGAGTCCACTTATTCTTCCAAGTCAATCCTCATGCACATACAAGTGCTTTGTTGCTCTCACACTGTGAAGATGGATGAGTCCGGAACTATGATTGACTACATCAACATGGTGAAGTCTCTCTATGACCAGCTTGCTGCACTCGAGGATCCTGTGAAGGAGCGTGTACTCGTGCTAATCATCCTCTCTGGCCTTCCTAGTAGCTACACTCCTATCGTTGTTGCCCTGGACTAGCGTGGAGACAAGCTCTTTCTCAATAACATGGAGGAGAGTCTGCTATCTGAGGAGGAGCGTGGTAAGGGAAATGAGGGAAGAAGCGGACTGGTCATTGCTCTCATCACAAACTCTTGTCATGGGGGTGGTGCTCCACCAACCAGGAGTAATGGATGAGAAGGGAAGAAGACGGGGAACTACCACTATTGCAAGAAGCCTGGCCAGTGGGTGCACAGATGCCGGAAGCAAAAGGCAGACTTTGCGGCTTGAGTGGGAGCGAGAAATTAGTCAAAAGATTCCACGAACATAGCAGACTGGAAGAGTGGACTTGTGACCACCATATGGGTCTTACACGTCTCCGATAGAACCATCTTGTTCTGGATCATCGGCTTGGGAACCACTCGGCACATGATGTGTCGGCGAGAGTGATTTATTGTCTACACCACCATCGAACCTCGTCGGGTGTACATGGGGGACAATCATGTGCACATGGTGGTTAGGGAGGGTGAGATTGTTTTTTGTGCTTTCGTTGAGGGAAAGCACGTGGAACGCCATGTTAAGGAGGTGCTTCATGTTCCTGGGATGGCAGCTACCCTCCTTTGTGTTTCTTCTCTCATCTCCAAAGGCATGCAGGTTCACTTTGACAATGGTGGTTGCACCATCTCTGCCCGTGCAAGCCTTGTGCTTGCAAGAATGGACAAGGAGGAAAGTATATACCGTCTCTATGTGGTTTTGGAGAATGAAGCTGACTGAGCGTTGGTAGGGAGGGTGGGAAAAAATGACATCGGCTTGTGGCACCACCGGATTGGTCACCTCGGCTTTAGCGCCACCATCTCCATGCAGCAAATGGTCCACAACCTGGACTGAAGGGGGTGAAGCAGCCTGGTGCATCAACCTTTGAGAGCAACATTAAAGGGTAGCAAGCTTGCTCTCATTTCACGAGAGAAGGGAAGGGGGCGGCTGAGCTTCTATCACTCATTCAATTTCATTTGTGCGGTCTCATGCCATCACAGCCCTTGTCTGGCAAGTTGTACTTTGTCACGTTCATTGATGACAAGTCAAGAAAGACGTGGGTGTCTTTCCTGGCTAGAAAGGGTGAGTGCTTCGATGCTTTCAAGATGTAGATTTTGTCTGTACAGACTGAGAGTGGCAGGCGGTTAAAGGTGCTTCGCACCAACGGTGGAGGAGAATATCTCTCAAATGAATCCCGTAGCTACCTCAAGCGTCGTGGGATCGGGCACGAGGTCACTCCACCAAGAACACCACAGCTGAATGGCATGGCTAAACTTGTGAACAACATGCTCGTGGAGTGTATTCATAGTATGCTCCAAGATGTGGAGCTCTGGCCAAACGTTTTTGTGGAAGCGGTCAACACTATTGTATACCTCAAACATTGGAGCTCCACACACGACGTGCCACTGATGATATCGGAGGAGGCATGGACGAGATGCAAGCCAACAGTGAAGCACTTGATGACTTTACGGTTGTGGCACATTCATGTATGTGCCTACTTGTAGCTGTAACAAGCTGGACACTAAGTCGGTGAAGGCAGCCTTCTTCAGCTGCAACACCATGAGATACCACCTCTACAAACTCGTTGGACGTAGTATGATCCGCCACCAAGACGTGGTCTTTCAAAAGGACGTGAGAGCTATAGATGGAGCCCTGTGTCTGCATTTCCACTTGCTCACGCACTTGTACCTGAGGTGGGAGAAGAACCGGTAGCAAAAGAGGATGGTGCAGAAGATGGCAATGATAGTGGCAATGACAAAGAGGTGGAAGGAGCAGAAGAAGGAGAAGGAGCCAACAGTCAAATCTGATGAGGAAGAGCAGCAAAACAATGTAAAACAGTTGCCAGGAAGGTCTGGATGCCTCCCAAAAGGTGCAAAGGACAATTGGGGATGGCTACGGCAGTCTGAGAAGCTCGCAAAGAAGCAGACGCAACAAGGGGAGTGGCTGAACCAGTGCACCACTCCACCACCAACGGAGTCCCCTGACCGCAAGCTCCTCTTCCTCACCATCACCGATGACCGAGCCACCTTCACCGAAGCCATGCACAGCACCAAGGCGGTAGATAAGCATGCTGCAGCAGACAAGGAGTATGGTGCGCTCACAAAGAACGACACCCGAACCCTCGAAGAATCTCCATGCAGCAGTCGGGTGATTGGGTACCCTCATGGGCCACTCAAAATTCCCACCACGATATGGACCACGAGTGTATCACGTTAGTTAAGATTTCCCTTTTTGTGTAAGAAACAGTGGTGGTTTATTCATGTGCACAGACTATCAAGCACTGAAGAACATGAAGGTGAAAAGTTGATTTTCCATATCACAAATTGAGGTTGTTTTGATCAATTCCTAGGGGTAGATCTTTTCGTTGGGTTTACTTGAGGAGCACCATTAGATCCCCACCTTGAAAGATTTTTCATACACAATACAATTCTTGAGACACCTGGGACATTGTCGATTTCCATTGTTGTGTTTGGGCTTTCAAACACCTCGACAACATTCCAAGGAGGGATGAACCCTATGTTCACCAAGAAATTTTGTTGGTATGTCTTGGTTTACCTATACGACATCTGATTTTTCCATAACTAAAGGAAAATCATTTGAACATTTGTGTGATCCTATGACAGAAGTGTGATACATTTCAAATTGAGCCAGGGCAAGTTTAAACAAGATAAGCTCCCATAATTTGGACACGTAGCTAGCAAAGATGATATCCATGTTGACCCACAAAAACTCCAAGTCGTAATGGATTGGCACAGTCGGAGAATCTTCAGCTAGTTTGATCGTTTCTTGGCCTTGCAAGTTAATTTCTATGGGTTATTCAAGGATGTTCGACCTTGCTAGCTCCACACATTATGTTCATGTTAAACTACATGCATTTAAAATGGATAGTTGACTTCAAGAACACTTACCACAGTTTTGGAGAACTTGTGCCCAAAATACTCATACTAGGGCGGAGAGGACGAGTGAACAGGGCAAGGAATAGTGCGCAATAATGGCTAGTGCAAAATCGTCTAGCGTGTCTTGCACAAAATCATTTTGCTTTGTTATACATAAGATTAACGAGGAGTTCATTCAGAGAAAACATTGAGTGATACACATACGTTATCATGTTGAGTGATCATTTTGGTTGTTACAAAACCTCGTTTGGGATCGATGACTAAAGGGCAAGGAAGAAACATATATGGGCCTTTGGCCAACATGAGTCATTCATGACTGTTGCCCAAAGAGTGACCTACAGGGGAAGATTATAAATCAAGCTCCTGGCAACAGTTTATGAATTTGGATAAAATGTTTCATGTAGGAGCTTTATTCACATTTGTCACAAAGGTCAGTCGGATGAGGAAATCGCCTATGCCTAAGTATGTCGCTAAACCAATGGCATGTTTTCAACGAAAAAATGTTGGCATTTGTTACAGCGGTATGAAAAGCATTAGAGGGGATTACATGCTCTTTTCAAGCATTGTAGTTTCCGTTGTAAAGATCTTCATGAGATTGTTTTGTTCATTCCATACTCCTCTCAAATGTACTTGGAAGAGGGTAAGAAATGGTGACGTGGCTAACAATGATATGCTATATCTCGCCAAGGATTGAAAATGAATTATGATAAGGTATAGAAAATGGCTATTTGCTTTCCTTGCCTCTCACCCCTTTGGATACCGAGGTTTTCCCTTTGAAAGAAAAATGTTTTGTGGGTGGATTCTTTATGCCAGCACCATAGAGTTTGGACCTATTTGAGGTAGTGTCCATATTTCTTGGCCGTGTGGGTGACTTGTCACATTAAAATGATGTAGTCTACCAAAGTTCTCCCTTTTTGGTGCCAAAACAAATAGGTACTGAAGTAGTGTCCTTCATCCAAGCCTCCTTCATTTGTTTCTCCCATCCCATAAATGATGTGTGATTGAAACTATTTCGAAAAGGATTAGTTAAAAAAGGATCAAGGGAGGATGAAGGTAGACATGGTGTAAACATTCATGTGTGATGAATGCTTATGATTTTTCTCCATACATTTATTCAATATTTGTAAGGGAATAAAACTTGCTAACTGTGAAGACATCATGGATACATTTGTGGAAAAACTTACCAAATTGCCCATATTTTGGTCATCGTTTATTTAGGACAACAATTCCCCTAGGCAGCCAAAAGAAGATAACCGTGCCCCTGGTTTGCATCCAAATGCAATGTTGATGTGAAGTTCAAACTGAATCCATGTGACATGCATTTTGCCTCAGAGTGCCGACGTCAGCATTTGAGAAATCTACAAACCCCTCTTTATCGATTTATCATTATTTTGGGGGTTAAGTGTGCGGTCTGCATAGGGGATCCAAGACTCTCCATGGAACGAAAGGGAAACTATCGAGCCCCACTACTAGAGGGCCCAACAGGTGCCCGTGCAAGAATAAACAGGCCAGTGACCATACATTGACATGATTCTTAAAACTATCACTTTATCCACCATTTGCACATCAACCACGCCATATCCAAACTTGGGACCTTTTCTCTCTTTTTGTTAACACTATATCTAGCGAGCATGTAAATGAAACGCTCTATCCAAATAAACACGCTATTTCGATGCCGCATGCCATCCAGCGATAACATACTGACATTGTCAAACATGAAAAAAACACTCGCCTCTCAATGGGGGGGTTGTTTCGTTTCTTACAAGGATTTGCAAGGGTCTTGAGTGGAAGGTCTGAAACACCCCATGTGTTGAAAGGGAACCGACTGGGCCTCGCTACTACAGGGCCAAGGAGGGGCCTATGGAAAAATAAAACCCAAAGTGTAATTTTGGGTAGGGTTTGAAAGCGGGTTGCATGTATTAACATGGGTTTTCTTCTCTAGAAAGAATTAAAAAAAGCTGTTTCTACTTTATCACGATCAAGAAGTTAGCCTTCTCCCCTTTTTTACTCGTAAACCCCCACTTACAGATGTAGGGTTTTATGTTTGAGCAGGCGGAGCCCGTGTAAACATAGAAAACCCTATATCTGCACATGGGGGTTTGCGAGTCCAACAAAAGGGTAATCACTTGACCGTGATTCTTTCGATAGCGGGGGTGATACATCACCCTCCTTGCTTCGCTTGATCGGGGACTTGTGTCACCGATCAAAATGGGTATGTCGTTGTTTTTTAAATCGTTCTGGATATGGCTTGGTTAACATTCAAGTTACGGATGTACCAGGCTTTTGTTGATGCTTGCTTGAATACATCAGTTATAAGGTATAGAATAAAACCCTCAACCTCAAATGTGATTTGGGGTTGGGCTTGGTCTTGGTTTTTATCTCAAACGAGATGGGTTTGCTTGAAAGAATTTATAGCTGTGAAAAGGGTATATTCACTGGATCACAATGTTGCAAGGAATCGATGAGTAGATGACAACCAATGATACAGATCAACTTGAATCACTATCTACACCCGTTTTTTTATAATGATGGACACGTTTGTCAAATCACTCAAAATAAGGGGTAGGTGGGAATATGACCCGCATTTTTCATCATTAATGATTCTTTTTTAGTTAAGTTTTCACTAATCTTTCTAAACGTTCATTAGTCAAGATCATAAAACCATTTACATTTCTTCATGCATCATGTTCGTTAGATGTGCTGTTAGATAATGTGCTCGTTTTTACCATGAAAATGTTGAATAAAAACAAGATGAAATAGAAGGACAAGAAAGTGATGGACTACGAAGCTCACATCCAATAGTTGTGTGGTTTAGTCCACGTTACGAAGATGAAGTGTATGGATGTGAACTTTCCATGCACCACTGGTGTGCAAGGGCGGGTACATAAGACTTTAAGGTGAATACAAACACTTTTTATGCACGCATACATCTTTTTTTTGTGAAAGAAGAAGATTTTCATAAAAGGTAATAATGGTTTGCCTATTAGATATGACAAGACAACAAGCATGAGAAATGTGAAAAACTGTAAACTCTTGAAGAATTGGTCTAAAATTTCATTGGTTGCATGAAAAGGTCAGCAAGATTTGTTTCATCTTCGTATAATGATACTTAAAAGTTCATATACTCTTAGATTGCTTTATGGCATTAGAGAGCATGGAACGTGAATGGGATTAAAGATTGCGTAGCTTTTATAGCGTCTTCACTACTGATAAAAATTTGATAGTTCTTTGTATTTATAAGTTTTATGAATGTTGTGTTATGAAAGTACGATTAACCCAGGGTAATGTTATGAACTTGAATCCACCAAGCGAGGATGCCATTTATTGAGTTCCACATTTTTTCCATCTTCTTTAAAGACAAAGCATGCATTGATATGATTTTTTTGACAAAACATTACATTAGCGGGAGGGCCGGTTTGGCCCTCCCTCCTCGCTGAAGCGAGGGGTGGTTGCGCACCACCCCTCGTGTCAGCAAGGGCTGGCCGGCAGCCAGCACTTCGCTGGCCGCCGGCCAGCTCGCTACCGGCCGGCTAGACAGCCGACGGCCGGCCAAGCGACCGGCCGGCCACCGGACGGCCAGCCGCCAGCCGCCGATCGCGGCCTCAGCCCGATCGGCAGCTGAGAGGCCACGAGGGCCTTGAGGGTGAGGCCTCGTGGCCTCGTGCCCTCGCCCCCCCCCCCTCTCCCTCCTTGCAAAACAAGCAAGCGAGGACGGGGGATAGGGGGAGCGAGGGTGAGCTCGAGAGAGCTGGTGCGAAATCGCCAACGTGCCTCGCACACGACGATTTCACGCCAGAACGGCAAAACGTAAATCAAAGTTCGTTCGCGACAAACTTCGACATAAAATAAATGAAATAACTCGTGCGAACACACGAGTTTGAGGTAAAAACCCACGGTTTGGGTCCCAAAACCAGGGGTTTGGTTAAAAACGGAAATGGGCCTCTGGAGACTCAAAATATTCGAGTCTCCCTGCTCTGGGTCGTTGATGACGATTGCCCCTCAATCCTACGAAGGGGGTAAGCCCCTGACGCGGACTGAGAACGCCATTCTGCGAACTCCGACGACGACTTCAGAGTAGGAGCTAGAGACTCAGCCCGTTACAGTGGTTCTCAGAGCCAGACGACCCTCGCGACCAAGATTTCGCGACCAACGGTGGCTACGACATAGATAAAACGCCGTCGGTAGCTGCAAGTAGCAGTAGAAACGCGAGAAGGGACTACGGCATCTACGCTTCACCGTTTGAAGCGCCGTAAAGTGCGTTAGGAAGCTAGAGAAGAGCTCTATTTTTTGGGGCTTCTTCTCCACAATCTCTCCTCACCTCCAGGGGACCTAAGGGAATTTTGTGGGACGGGGTGGGGATTGCCCACCCCCAAACCACCAAATCTTCCCCTCTCTTCAAGGTTCCCTCCTTCCCTCCTTCAACCAAAAATTGGGACAGCGTTTCTTCCCAAGGCCAGGGGCTCTCAAAGCTTGAGGAAGCCCTAAAAAGAGGGAGGACGACACTTTGGGGACTTTTGGCGGCTCCCCAAACGCCGCCGGCTCAAGGAGGATGCTGCCAAGGGGCGTGAGACGTGCCAAGAAGACGCAAGAAGAGACCATGGAAGACCAGAAGACAAGAAGACAAGAGGACAAGAAGAGAAGTAGTCTTTTCGTTCTTGACCTTGTCCTTGCTTGTTTTCTTGCTCTTTGTCTTAGTTTTGTGAGCGGTACTCAAACTTCTTGTTACTCCCTTGTATTGTTTTACTCTGATTTCCTATATCCTAGTTGCTACCAAGTTTCGTGAGTCACGGCTTAGGAGGACTAGTTTTCCAAACCCACGACCTTGTGCCGACGTGGCGGCCTAGGAAAATAGAAAATCAACTTATAACTGCCTCACCGATCGTGAGAGCAACGTCTCAGGAGGCGATTCCTCCTTGTTGTGGGGTGATCCTCACAACGACCTTCACGTGCTAGTTGCACGAACGACGAGATGGCAAGTGCCGGACCGTCCAAGACAAACAAGGGCAAGGTGGCGACGGCCTCACCACGAGCTCCTGGCGGACTCCAAATCTTGGGAGCCGCTACCGCGAGCACGGTTGCCAATCCAAAGGCAACCGTACCGCCTAAGGCAACCATGCCGCCTAAGGCAACCGTACCACCTAAGGCCACCGCACCGCCTAAGGCAACCGATGCCGACCTCGGCGAAACCGGGAAGCGTGCGGAGGCCAGAAAAGTGCTTGACGAGCACGTCGACGAGCATGTGGGCGATCCCCACGCGACGGACGACCCAATGGAGGAGGACCTCCTAGAAGGGGACCCCAACAAAGAGCAAGACACCGACGATGGCAAAGGCGATGAGGATCGCGACCATCGTCATTGTCATACGGCGAACTCGAGCCGATTTCTCGAGAAGGATAAGACGCCCGCCGCGTCACCTGAAGCTGCCGATGGCAGCGAGACTGCCGAGAGCAGCAAGGGCGCTGAAAGCGGTCACACAGGAAGTTCCCGCGAGAACGAGCCGGACGACGACGCCGCGAAGGCAATTCGCAAGGACCGTCGTATACTCGCGGAGTTTGCTGCTGAGGCGGCAGGCCGGCTCAGGATCACCACCGACGGTGGGGATACGGCACCCCTCGGAGGAATGGGGGCGGACCCCCCTTCCTATGATGCGGCCGTAATGGGACAAGACAGCGCCCACTCGAGCGTCGTCGCCGATGACAGTCTCCTCCAAAAGGTGGGACTCCTTGGAGGCGTGTACGCGAACCGTACCCTCTTGCAGTGGGTAAGGGTGCACGGACAACGCGAGGCCCTGGAGGCTATCGCCGATGCTCTGACGACATCAGAGCTCAAGTTCGAGTTTGCCAACCTGCTAGCCCACGTNCTACTGAGGCGGCTAGCCGACTCAAGATCACCACCAACGGTGGGGATACGGCACCCCTCGGAGGAATGGGGGCGGACCCCCCTTCCTATGATGCGGCCGTAATGGGACAAGACAGCGCCCACTCGAGCGTCGTCGCCGATGACAGTCTCCTCCAAAAGGTGGGACTCCTTGGAGGCGTGTACGCGAACCGTACCCTCTTGCAGTGGGTAAGGGTGCACGGACAACGCGAGGCCCTGGAGGCTATCGCCGATGCTCTGACGACATCAGAGCTCAAGTTCGAGTTTGCCAACCTGCTAGCCCACGTCGGGCAGAGCATCACGGACCTTGACCGTGATCGCCAACTGCAGCGCCTGACCGCCCATGAGGCAAGCCGCCGATGCAACGACCTTGACAAGGCATTGTAGAGCGTGACCCAGGTGCGGATGCAGCAGCAAGCGCAGCGTGCCGCAGTTGCAGATGCCACTGCCGGTGGCAGCGACGACTTGCCTACCTCGACGACTTCGGGGTTGGTCATGAACACGTCCTTCCTCCACAGTTTGGAGATCTTTCGGAAGGGCATGAAGCTGACCGACTGGCTGAACCGCATGGAGCACGTTTTACGTATCCACAAGGCTCCACTCAGCCAGTGCGTCGACCTTGCCACGATGCGGCTTGAAGACAAACTCTTCAAGTATGTGGTCAAGGAGTGGACTGCGCAGCAGCCGCACCTCGAGTGGTAGCCCATGCCGTGGGAGGCCTTCTGCGCGATCATGCGTAAGAAGTGCACCCAACACGAGGAGGCGCAGCTCGCCTTCCACAAGATCAAGGACTTCAGGCAGCTGAGCAGCTCGTTCGAATCCTACTTGAGCGAGTTCGCCACACTTGTGGAGGAAGCCAAAAGCTTCACCGAGGGCGATGGAACTTCGACCTTCAAGCACCCGGAGTGCATGCTGCTGGAGTACTTGCATGATGGTCTCGCCGGCGAGAAGCCGAAGGACAAGACCAAAACGATAGCCACTGGCCAAGCTTGGACAAGCTGGAGGGCATTGAGCGACTACATGAGCGAAGTGTATTCGGCGAACCCAAAGCACTACTCTGATGCACGGCCAAACATGCGTGCACAGCAAGGCGCATGGACGCTGCAGGGGCTGGTGGGTCAGCTGGACAGCGAGGCGGGGCCAAGGGCAAGCAGCCTGCAAACCCTCCAGCCAAGAAGGCTGGTGGATACAAGGGCCCCAACAACAAGCGCAGTCACGAGAATGACGAGCTGCACGCGGCGCGTGAGCGTCGCAACACATCCTTCTGCGAAGGGCTCTACCACAACTGCATGTAGCCGGGCCACTTTAGGGCTCAGTGCCCTCCGGCAGCTGGGGGTGGACAAGAGGCCGCGGTGTTAGCTGCAGCAGTAGCACCTCATGGGGATGGTGCAGTAGGAGGCCGCGGACAGGGCCGTGGACAGGGTCGCGGTCGCGGCAATGGGCCTGGCATGTTGTGTGACGTAGTGATTGAAGCAAAGGCCCTCAAAGCAATGAGTTCAATCACGTTTGCAGGACCTTTAGTCGACAATTTCGACCCAGTAAAACTTAAAGACTGGGAGGTGCTAGCCGAATTCACACGTGCCCACAAGATGTGGACTCGAGTGAGTGAATCATGGGAGTTGCGATGCCCGTGGTACAGATTCTGTGTTTATCACAAACTCGGCTTGCCGTCGTCGAGTCTGTTCACTCAGAAGAGTGGAGGCAACATGACGATGCAGTTCAAAGGACACCTAGCTGGTGCTCCCGTGAACGCACTTGCTCACACTGGAGGGGACGACTCTTTTGTTAGCCTTGGCTTTACCCGACAGGTTGGCCTGAAGTATGAGCCATCAAATGGCACAGTTGTTGTCGGTGACAACTGTATGGTACCCATGATCGGTACTTGTAAAGCAAAAAAATGCATTCAAGGGTACACACAGAGTGTCACGTTGAAGGTACTCAACCTTGTTAACCTGTTTAACGTGGTGCTAGGCAACCTTTGGCTCCGTGAGAACAAGGCTCTAATGTGCTTTGAATCAAATCGCTTGATCCTCCGAGAAGGACAGCGCCGCTTTACGTTGATTCCGAGTACGGAGTTATCACCGACCCGACTCAAAGTCCATGCCAGCTTGTCTGCAATGCAGGTCAAGAGACGTATTCGACAAGGTTGTCGATACTTCTTGGCTCAGCTGCAGAAAGTGGAGGACGACGTGAAGGAAGACACGCCACAAGAGATCAAATCTCTTTTGGCGGAGTTTTCGGATGCATTCCAAGACCCACCGGCTGGGCTTCCACCAGAAAGACACATGGGCCACACAATTCCGCTACAACCGGAGGTGACTCCTCCGCTCAGACCCATGTATCGCCTTAGTCCAGCAGAAAGGCAAGAGGCCGAACGCCAAATCAAAGAGTACCTTGCAAAAGGGTGGATCAAGCCCAGTAGCTCGCTGTACGGTGCACCGATCCTTTTTGTGAACAAGGATGGTGGTTTACGCATGTGCGTGCTTTACCGGGCAATGAACAAGATATCGGTGAAAAATCGATTCCCCTTACCGCGGATTGAGGACCTTTTGACCAACTCCAAGGCGCAAAAGTATTTTTTCCTTGGATTTGTCTCAAGGGTACCATCAAATCCGCGTCACGGAAGATGATGTGCCCAAAACCACGTTTCGAATGCACATGGGACACTATCCGTTCCGAGTGTTATGCTTCAGGCTTACAAATGCCCCGGCAACCTTCCAAGGAGAAATGAACCGAACGTTCGCCAAGTAACTCGGACAGTTTGTCTTGGTTTACCTGGATGGCATCCTGGTTTTCTCCATATCACTGGAAGAGCACATAGAACATCTGCGCAGAGTTCTAGCAATCCTTCGGGAAAAGAAGTTCTATGTGAAAGTGAGCAAGTGCAAGTTTGCACAAGATGAGCTCGAATACCTTGGACACATCGTCGGCAAGGACGGCATCCGTGTTGACCCACAAAAGGTCCAAGCCGTTGTGGACTGGCCACGTCTCGAGAATGTTGGGCAGATTCGGTCCTTCCTCGGCCTTGAAAACTAGTTTCGACGGTTTATGCAAGGGTATTTGACCCTGGTAGCACCGCTAACCAGGCTCACGTGAAAAGACGTGCGTTGGGAATGGACACCTAATTGCGAGAACGCTTTTCTCAAAGTCAAAGAGCTCCTATCGATGGCGTCCGTCCTAGCTCTTCCGGATCCATCGCAACCGTGGGAGGTTCGATGTGATACATTGGTAGTAGGAATCGGAGCCGTCCTCATGCAGAATGGTCACCCAGTTGCGTATGAGAGCCGGAAGCTCATTCTCGTGGAAACGCGGTACACGACTGGGGATGAAGAACTCCTTGAAATAGTACACACTTTCAAGATGTGGCGTTGCTACCTTGAGGGTGCGGAAGGGGGTGTGACGGTCGTGACCGACCATAATCCATTGGTGTTTTTCCAAACGCAACCGAGCCTGTCAAGAAGACAGGCGCGGTTGAGCGAAAACCTGAGCCGATTCTCGTTCACATGGGAAATTCGGCCAGGACGCATCAATGTGGCCGATCCACTCAGCCGAAAGCTTGTGGACATTAAAGCAACCATCGAGGTCAGTGGGTGTTTTATGGCCATTACAACAACAACAGTGCAACCACCAGATCCCCCTGCACCTCTGCGGCAACCACCACGAGAGATTATCCATTACAACGGTTTTGTAAATAGGATCCGGATGGGATACTGTGTGGATTCTTGGTTTCAAGACTCTCGAAATCTGGACAAGTACGGCTTTGTGGAGGCCACAAGAATCTTCTGGCATGGAGAACAAGTTGTTGTGCCAAACTAGGGAGACCTTCGAGCAAAGGTTATCTCCCAGTTCCACGACCCGCCGGTCGTAGGTCATGTGGGACCTCGAAAACCGGACAGGCACTCTTGGACCACTATTGGTGGCCAGGATGGAGTGTCGATGTCCATAAGTATTGCATGACATGCGACCCATGTCTTCGGAATAAGGCTAGTAACAAGAAGCCTGTTGGACTCCTCCAACAACTTCCCATTCCTGGGACTCCATGGGAGTGCGTCAGCATGGACTTCATTACTGGTCTTACGGACACTGCCCGTGGCCACGATGCAATACTACTGGTCGTGGATCTTTTGACGAAGATGACACACTTCATTCCTACAACCAATAACGTGAACGCAAAGGAGACCGCTTGTCTCTTCTTTGAGGGTGTCGTAAAGTACCACGGCTTGCCGTTGCGCATTATCTCTGATCGAGATCAAAACTTTGCTAGTAAGTTCTGGCAAAAGATGCACGAGTACTTCGGCAGTGAGTCGCAAATGTCGACAGCATTTCACCCTCAAACTGACGGACAAACAAAGCGCATGAATCGCACTCTGGAGTAGATGCTCTGCATGTACGTGGACCCTGCCATGCATGATTGGGACGAATTCCTAGCACCGGCAGTGTTTGCGGTTAACAACTCGGTGAATGAGTCCACACAGTTCACACCGTTCGTGTTGAATAGTGGTCGGCATCCAGTGGTACCCTCTTCATTGGTGAAGAGTGGGAGTACAGAAAGGCAGGTTCCTTTCGCTCAAGCCTTTGCCAAGCGCATCGACTCCTTGTTATAGGAGGCGAAGGGTCACCTTCAAGCAGCTCGGCAGCGACAAAAGGTATATGCTGACAAAGGTTGCCGGGAGGTCTCGTTTGACATCGGTGACAAAGTGTTGCTTAGCACTAAAAACATTCGGCTGAAGTCGCCAGAGGCAAGAAAACTTCTATCGAAGTGAATTGGGCCGTTTCCCATTGTGGCACGGATCAGGCCTGTGGCATACCGATTGCTACTTCCGCCGAGTATGAAGATACATGACGTGTTTCATGTGAGCCTGCTGGCTTCATACACGGCAGACGGAATCGTTCAGCCACCGCCAGCAGTCCTTGCTGCCGACGGCCAATACGAGGTCCTTTGCCTACTCCAGCACCGAGAGCGTACTCTTCGGTCGCGCGTTGTTAGGGAGTACCTCGTTCATTGGGCCGGTTGTGGACCTAAACATAATTCATGGGTGCCCGAATCTCGGTTGCCCACAGGGGTGGTCAATGAGTAGTGGAGCGAGCTTGCAGCTCGCACAGATTGACGCGTGGCAGGAGGTACCACCTGAACGCGGAGAAAGTGAACAACATTCCCACAAGCCAGCATTCATGGACATCGACCATAAGAGGTTGGGGACGCCCAACATGGTTGTCGCGCGGACGCTCAAGCCTAAAGGGGGGAGGCCGCTAGCCGTGCTGACGTACAAGATGCAGCTTAGGTCTATGTACCATGCACGTGTTCATGTCTAGCTGGTGATTGAAATTATTAGTTTTCTTTCACAATGTTGATGACTCACTAACTGACAATCCTGCTTGTTATTCATGAACCGAGACGGTTCATAATACGTGGGGAGGAATGTAGGAAGAGGGCCGGTTCGGCCCTCCATCCTTGCTGAAGCGAGGGGTGGTTGCGCACCACCCCTCGCGTCAGCGAGGGCTGGCCGGCGGCCAGCACTTTGCTGGCCGCCGGCCAGCTCGCTGCCGGCCGGCTAGACGGCCGACGGCCGGCCAAGCGACCGGCCGACCACCGGTCGGCCAGCCGCTAGCCGCCGATCGCGGTCTCAGCCGAATCGGCGGCCGAGAGGCCACGAGGGCCTCGAGGGCAAGGCCTCGTGGCCTCGTGACCTCGCCCCCCCTCGTCCTCCTTGCAAAACAAGCAAGCAAGGACGAAGGATAGGGGGAGCGAGGGTGAGGTCGAGAGAGCTGGCGCGAAATCGCCAGCGTGCCTCGCACGCGACGATTTCGCACCAGAATGGTAAAACGTAAATCGAAGTTCGTTCACGACGAACTTTGACATAAAACAAACAAAGTAACTCGTGCAAACACACGAGTTCGAGGTAAAAATCCCCGGTTTGGGTCCCAAAACCAGGGGTTTGGTTAAAAACGGAAATGGGCCTCCGGAGACTCAAAAAATTCGAGTCTCCCTGCTCTGGGTCGTTGATGACGATTGCCCCTCAGTCCTGCGAAGGGGGTAAACCCCTGACGCGGACTGAGAACGCCATTCTGCGAACTCCGACGACGACTTTAGAGCAGGAGCTGGAGACCCAGCCCGTTACAGTTATGTACAAGCTTCATAGAACATAAGTAGGGGTACTTGATGAAGACAATGATGAATGCATAATGGATTTTGAAAAAGAAAGAACATAGCCTAAGACATGTTCAATTGTGTTCTCCAAGTTTTGCTTTGTTAAAGTAAATAGTGAAAAACAATACAAGAATTCAAAGTGTTGATAGCTGCAAAGCTCATCGATAAACTGATAGTGATAAAATGGTAGTGCACTTTTGTTCATTTTTAATGCTGTAGGTAAACCTTTTTACACGTCCATTTACTTATGGATGTCGAGAATGATATGGTTTTTTAGCAAGAATACTCACAACCATGCACCCACATATTTTAATGCTGACATCGAATCATTTCATTTTAGTTACATTAGTAATAGGTCGTTGTTTCGTGGTTTTTCAAATTATTTACAAGTCTACACACTTCTTTCATTGTTACCGTGAAGAGATTTCCTTGCCATCTTATAATGTATAAAGATGTACTTCAAAACATATGAGAAAATGAAAGCTGTGAATCATTTTATTTTTTGAAATGGTTGATTGTTTGGAACCGATGTAAGAAACACTCATATTCATAAACAGTTCTGTTGTGATTTGTGATGTTCCTGTCGACCTGTACAGTTTACTGTGACCACTCGGCCGTGTCCATACTTGTGCAGATCCCTGATGTGGACCCTAGAGGCACCAGTACGTCATCTAGTGGCGGACTACCATCCTGGAGCTGACCGACGACCGTTCCAGAGCTCTGGACGCTACGCGGGACCTCCTGCAGTTTTTCTGCAGCATACAAGAGTTTATCGGTGGACTGGCCGTGGGCCCAATTTGCATGTTTTTGTATTGTGTGTCCACCTCTTGATGCCGGATGCATGCATGTGACCAGTCGTAGCGTCTGGCTTTTGATTCTGCACGTCTTGGTTTAGACGGCGTAGCATTCTGATATGTCTACGCAGAGTTACGGCCAAAACATTGGTTTTGGGCCAGATTTAGGACAGATCTTGCACTGTCGCGTGCGACACCCGCCGTGCGCCGCGGCAGGTACTTATGCCATGAACCTGTCATTTGTCATTTCTCTCTGCAAATGCTATTGAAGCATTCTGACACTTTGCCTTGTGTCTTCTAGCCAGACCCTTGCTGTTGTGTGCACGACTTGTGACTGTCGTCACCGTCTGACCAGGCACTGACGCCTAGTCAGCGGCTGTGTCGCTAGGAAGCTTCCATGCATCTTCTCATGGTATCAAAGCGATGAGACAGTTCTCACCGAGCTGTGCAGCAGAGACGCACCAGAGTAGCAGCAGTGGGAGCCACAGATGTAGCAGATCCATAGGGACCCGTCGACGACAGCAAACCGCCGTCGACGTTGCTAACCAGCTCCATGTGAGACTGCAGTCGCCAGCAGCATTCAGCAGCAGCAGAAGCAGTGCAGCAGAGTAGCAGCACAGCAGCAGCGGCAGCAGTAGTGGCGGCAACAGCGCACGGCGGCAGCACCACAGCAGCTGCGTGCAGCGGCAGCAGCACAGCAACAGCGCAGCAACAGCAGCAGCGGCGACAGCAGCAACAGCGTCGGCAGCAGCACAGCAGTAGCGCAGCAGCAGCGGCAGCAGCAGCAGCGCAGCAGCAGCAGCAGCGGCAGCAGCAGCACAGTAGCAGCAACGGCAGCAGCGCGCGGCGGCTGCAATAGCGTGCCGCAGCCATAGCACGCAACAGCAGCAGCAGCAGCACGCGGCTGCTGCCACAGCCGCGCACGCAGCGGCCAGGCGGCTGCTCCGCACGCAGCCGCGCGGCTGCTGCTGCAGCTGACGATGCAGCAGCAACAGCAGCCGAGCGGAAGTTATTGCACAGCTTCCGTGCAGCTCCCGTGCGGCTGCTACGGAGCGACCGCCAGCTCGCGTAGCAATCGCGAGGGTTGACAAAAAAAAGGGGAAAAAAAGAAAGAAAAGGGGGCAATCTGACGTCAGCATCTTGACTTGCTGACGTCATCAGGTTTTTGCTGACGTCAGCAAATTTCTGCTGACGCCAGCACCTGACTTAGTGAAGTTTTTGGTCGGAGGGTCAAAAGTTGCCAGCGTTTGAACTCCTCGAGAAATGCTCACGGTTCTGCAATTTGACTACTTTGACGTCTCGGCCCATAATGAGCGGCACCATGGCTCCGTCCGACGAGAAGGGAAAAGGGGTGATAGATCCCCCTTCTTCCTCCTCAGGGGTCATGAGCCCACGTTTGCAGGCCATTGAGGACCTGCGAAGCCAGCAGGACGAGATGCGTTGACCGCAGCAGGAGCAGACTGACGCCATCCATACACTCACCGAGCTCCTTCGAGGTCATTCCACGACTCCGCGACAGACTTCTGAGGGCGCAGCCGGGGTTGTACCCTCTACACAGCAGTCAGCTCCAGCACCGGAGACAGGAGTTTGAGCCGACCAGCCACCTCCTGAGCCTTGGGACGAGGATCCAGACATGCCAGGCATGGAGGGCGACTCCCCTGTGCGCGAGATTCATATGCTTCAGGAGCGTATCCGTCAGCTTCAGACGAGATCTCGGCCCCCACACACATCCCGCTTTCCGAAGCTTCAATCGTCGCCTGACCTCCACCCCAGCGACTTCCCTCTTCCCGGCATCTTTCCCATCTCTCGTCCTTCCCAGCCTGTGGTTGCTCTCCCTACGGAGCGGCAACCCAAGGACTTCGAAACGCCGCCTCCCCGGTATGTCAGCGAGGACGGCTTTGACTGCTGGGAGATCCTCTTTCAGGTATGGGCCACTTCAAAGGGCGTGTGGCCCTATTACCACAGTCCGTATCAGACTACGGACCGAGCTCAGGTGCTGACAGCGGCTAGGGCGATGCGCGGGCTCCTCTACGCCATGCCGAGCGAGACCGTCATTGACTTTCGCCCGTTCCTTGGCGAGGCGGGTACAGGCACCGGCGCTCATCCATGTAGGGGCTGGGATCTAGCGCTGTCCCTGCTCGTTGCAAGGACGCATGCCACCCGCGCTGCACACATCCGTGCCTTTCACTCCCTTTGCCAGGGGCCTACCGAGCCCGCAACAGACTACTGGCGACACGCTATGAGCATCTACACGCGCCTTGGGACTTCAGGAGGTACACAACTGTGGGCGATCCGCACGATCATGCTCGGGGTTCGCCTTGAGCACACCGACATCTTCACGCGGTATAGCGACGCCGTGCTCGAGCCTTTTTTGGCCTCACTGTAGCTTCTTCCTTGGGCGCACCAGCTTTTCCTCCAGGTGACTTCAGCCCGTGAGGCAGCCGTGGCTCATCAGGAGACCTCCATTGCTGCAGTAGTTGTTGCATCACCACCGACGCCCCTCCTGTAGACCCCTTCTCCATCCTCCGCCTCGTCATCCTCCTCCCCTTCCACCCCGATTACACCAACTCAGACACAGGGTGTCGCGGTGGCAGCACAGGGGAAGAAGGGGCGACAAAAGCGTTGCTCGAGCCAGCAGCAGCCGCAACAGCAGCCGTCATCAGGCAGTATCGGTGGATGTTCCGATCACTGCTATAATTGTAGAGGCGCCCATCGCTACACCTAATGCTAGCAGCCGCTTGAATGGGCACGGATTACTCGCGGGCTCCAGGCTACGCACGCACTCCGGTCTACATCGAGCAGCACATCCTCCGGATGACCACGACCGCAGCAGATCCCGCTTCTTCACCAGCGACCAGCGGTGACCCCGACCCATGTGACCGCACCACCGCCGTGCTCCGCCACCTTCTGGCGCTCCGCTTCCAGGGAGGTGCGAGTGTGTTGTCACAGCCGGGTGGTTCACAAACTGTCAGTCCGTCTATTCTGGTGACCCGGTATGACTCGTGTGGGGGGGCACAGTCGGCATGTGATGACGATGGGCCTGGCTGTACAGATTGGATTCATGAGTCTCACCGTTGTGCCCTTTGTCGCTCCTCCCCACCTGCTGCCCAGCTTCCGTCCGAGGCCAAGTGTTCCATTGCCCATTGTACAGTGACGTCCTCCAGTCGTGATTCAGGCGGCACTGGGATCATCGATTCCGGTGCCACTCATCACATTACGTGTCGTCGTAGTGATTTCATCGTTCTTGGCCCTGTTGCGTCTGTCCATTCCGCCCGCACAAGCTGTGGTCAGTCCTTGCCATTCCAGGGTGTTGGGGTCGTACGTTTCGATGGTCCTTCTAGCCCCTTGTATCTTTCCGAGGTGTTGTTTGTGCCTGACCTTGAGCTCAGTTTGCTTTCTGTCCGTGCTTGCACACTGATGGGACTCTCTGTGGAGCACACTGTCGACTTCGCGACTATGACTGCTATTGACACTCACAGCATTGTTCTCCGTGCCTCTGTTGTGGATGATCTGTATCGTGTCTCCTGGACTTCCGCTCCTTGCTCTTCCTCCCCTTCAGCTCGTGTTTTTGTCACTGGTGTCTTGTCTCCTGATCACCAACGATTGCTTCATCGCCGTCTGTGTCATGTGGGCTCCGACACTGTGTCGAAGCTCATTCGGACAAAGCCTGCTCTCGGTCTTGACGGGGCTTCTTTCGAGAGGCCACCCAAGACCGACTGCCTCTTATGTGCCCACGGTAAGATGCATCACTGCAATTACCCTGACTCCTGCTCTCGTGCCCTTCGCCCTCTCGAGTTAGTCCATTCAGACCTTCTTGGTCCTTTTCCTATCGATTCTTTGTCCGATCGGGGTGGATACGTCCTGACCCTGACTGATGACTTCGCCCGGATGCGGTGGGTCTATAGCCTACGCCAAAAGAGTGACACCGCTCTCGCGGTTCGCCTCTGGCTAGTGATGGCTGAGCGTTAGTCCCGCCACACTCTGCACAGCTTCCGCTCGGATCGTGGTGGCGAATTTCTAGACAAGATGGATAGCTTCTTCGCTGAGTACAGGATTGTTCACCAGGTCTCCGCTCCTGCTACTCCTCAGCAGAATGGTGTTTCTGAGCGTTGGAACCGCACCATGGAGGATGCGGTTCGCGCTATGCGATCTGAGTGTGGTCTCCCGGAGTCCTTCGCTTTTGAGGGCTTTGCCTACATGACTTGGGTCTGGAACCGCGTCCCGCACGGTCCCCTTCCGGACCACGTTACACCGTATGAGCTTTGGTTTGGTCACCGTGCTGACCTACGCCTCGCTTGCGTGTGGGGATCCTTGGCTTCTGTGTGGTACACCGAGGACCAGTAGGGGTCCAAGGTCTCACCGCGGGGCCGCTTGTGTGCCTTCGTCGGCATCTCCCCACGGTCGAAGGCCTGGCGCTTTTGGGACCCTGCTCGTCGTCGCATTATTGAGTCTCGTGACGCGCTCTTCTTTGAGTCCCTCTCCTACCGTGATATGACATCCATTACGTTGCTGTCTGTCACCCTCATTCCTACGTGTGAGGTCTCTTGCCGGATGGGGGAGTCTGCGCTTGCGAGCACCCCACGCCAGGCTGATGTGTCCATTTCAGCTCCCTCCACTTCGCGGCCTCCGGCTCTTGAGGACCTAGCGATCATCGCTGTCGGCCCAGAGACCTCTCCAGCACCGCCGGCTTCTACCCCCGTTCCCTCGCATCCCTCACGTACCCATGATCCTACACTTGTGTGTAACATTGTGTCCGTACCTGTGTCCGCCGGCACTCCTACCTCGGTGCATAGCCCTGCCTCACCTGCTCCTACTGTCACCCCAAGTCACGTGTCTCCCACACCCGCATCTCCTCGCACGACATCACCAGCTCTCTTGCCTCAGTCCTCCCCAGCTGCGCTTGTGCCTGTTTCTAAGCCTGAGGTACGCCCCTCGAGCCCAGGTTACTCTCATGAGCCTGGCGGTCGTCTTCGACCGTTGGACTCCGGAGTGCGGCGAGTGCCTGGTCCTGCACCCAGACGCTCCACTCGCAATATCGCGAGTGGCGATCCTGGCACAAAGGCCCTAGGCCTGAGTGTCCGCACTGAGCACACAGAGGTACACCCAACGTGTCCCATAGGGCACGATCTCGTCACTCACAAGTTTCACATCGCTTGTGATGCAGCAGCCGATCTTGTGGTCGTCAAACCTAGCACCGAGGCGTACACTCTTGCCACGCAGAGCTCCCCCTCTTTGGCGCCTGACCCGGGCACACTGAGGGAAGCTCTCTCATCACAGGATGCTGATGCGTGGTGTGCTACCTACGAGGATGAGCTTTGCGCCATCCGAGAGCACGGATTATACGAGCTAGTCAACCTTCCACCTGGGAGGAAGGCTGTTCAGGTCAAGTGGATCTTTTGCAAGAAATTTAAGCCAGATGACTCACTGGAACCCCACAAGGCTCGCTTGGTTGTCAAGGGGTACTCTTAGATTGAGGGCAACGATTATACTAACACCTTTGCCCCTGTCGGCCGCATGACCTCAGCTCGAGCTCTGTTTGGTGTAGTGGCTCAACATGACTGGGAACTACACCAGATGGATCTGAACTCTGCGTTCCTCCATGGCTCTCTGGGTGAGGAGATCTACGTGGCTCAGCCACCGGGCTTTGAGGATGGTGACAAGGTCTGGCGCTTGCTCAAGTCCTTGTACGGCCTCAAGCAGTCTCCTCGGTGTTCGAACCAGGAGATCACTGGGACCCTGACTCGTGCGGGATATGTATAGAGTGAGGCAGATCCCTCTCTCTTCATGCGACATACGCCTGAGCGGTTCACCGCCATCCTGGTCTATGTCGATGACCTTCTGATCGCGTCTCCTTCACAGGAGGCCGTGAAGGACGCCAAGGCTGTCCTCCAGACTGCCTACAGGATGAAGGACCTTGGTCCGGTAGCGGTGTTTCTTGGCATGGAGATCGTGCGAGACCGCAGACGTCGCACTCTGCTACTGCATCAGGCCCGATACGCACGGGTTGTGGGGGAGCGTTTCAGTGACCTCCTCGGCGTAGTACCCACGGATTGAACACCTCTCACACCTGATGAGAAGGACGCCCTGAAGGTGGAGGATCCCACACAGCTGGGCGAGACAGTAGATGTGACCTTGTACCTCTGTCTCATCAGATATCTGATGTACCTGGCCACTACCACACGTCCTGACATCGCATTTGCCGTCAACCTCCTTGTCCAGTTTTCGCAGGCTCCACGCGCTAGAGCCCTTCACGCGGCTGTGCAAGTGGTGCGGTACGTGGTCTCCACACCGTACCTCGGACTCTGCTTCTGCCGGCAGTGCTCGGTGGTCCTTGACGGCTACACCGACAGCGACTAGGCCTGGAGCCCAGATGGACGCAGTCACACCGGTTACGTGTTCCTGCTCGGTGGGACCGCTGTATCCAGGCGCAACGAGAAGCAGGGCTGCATTGCACGTAGCTCATCGGAGGCATAGTACGTTGCTCTGGGTGCAGGGGCTGCTGAGGCGGTATGGCTACAGCGCCCGTTCCATGAGCTTGGCCAGTCAGTACCCGCTATCGTGCTTCCTTGCGACAACCAGAGTGCTCTTGCCATTGCGGAGAACTCTGGTGTGTTTCATGCTCGCACGAAGCACATTGCGGTTGAGCACCACTTCGTACGAGATCTGGTGGAGCGACACGTGATCTTCGTCATTTGGGTTGGCACTGACATGCAGCGTGCTGACTTCTTGACGAAGGCACTAACACGCGAAAAGTTCCTGGTGGCCATTCGTTTAATTGGAATTCGCCCCTTGCTTGAGAGTGGTTGAGTGTGGGGTGTGTCCGTGTCCATGTCACATTTGTCGTTGCACTTGTTTTTGTACTCGTCTCAGTGCTGCACGTGTATGGATATGCGTACCATCAGGTCATGGGGGAGTGTTGTGATTTGTGACGTTCCTGTCAACCTGTACATTTTACTGTGACCACTCGGCCATGTCCATACTCGTGCAGATCCCTGATGCGGACCCTGGAGGTAGCGGTACGTTCTCTGGTACCATCTTGGAGCTGACCGACGACCGTTCCAGAGCTCCGGACGCTACCCGGGACCTCGTGTAGTTTTTCTGCAGCACACAGGAGTTTATCGGTGGACTGGCCGTGGGCCCGAAATTGGAAATAAATTAGGGCATGCAGGCCCATACAAAAACAAACATGAGCTCTGTGTGTGAGTGCGATGCAAGACGGCAAGAATTTGGCTAAGTCTGGAACGCTGAATAAAAAAGAACAAGGAGAGATTACAAATGAGCCCCTAGCGAGCTTGTATAGGGGCGCCGACAGCTAACCGCACCGGGCCCCGTCATCCCCGCTGAGCCGAAACGAGTCAGCGGGGAGAACACACTGCGTACACCATAATAACAATGACGGTGGTCTCCTCGAGGCATCGGAACAGCTCTCCGAGTGCCCGGGTCTCGACCACCAAGAAAATAAGAGCAGTGCCACAAAATCTCACAATCAACGTCTAGACATCACACACGGCTTTCCGAACATCGGAAGCGCTAGTACAACCACCGGGTCTCCTCATCGCACCGGTATAGTCCACCGGGTACGCGGGTCTCAACCCACCGAGAAAACACTCCAAACTCCCAACAAGCCCACAGGGCTACCAGAACGCATCGACCGCGTTTCGCCGGCGCTATCGTAGGTGTTGGAGAAGTCTCGGTGCAGTCCGGAGGCCCGTCGTGTCGTCACGCCCTCCTCTACCATATACCCCGAATGTGGGTATATCGGTAAACTAGCGGTGTCGGTCGTGACGGGTGGAAGCCACACAAACAACCACTCCCCCTGGCTGACATAGCCGTCCACGCCAGAATGAATGAACGAAGGCATGGAACAACAATGTATGGCAAGCCATAGTATGCATGAGTGAACTCACACACA
>SZWC01006268.1:86896-100777 GCA_023375785.1 Penium margaritaceum | reverse complement strand
AAAAAACAACCCTCCAAACTTTCACCCCACCAAATCCCTCCCGCACACAGCTTTAACGAATGTCTAGACCTCTCAGAAGATCTCTCATGCCTCTGCCTCCCACCATTGCCCCTACACACTCACCCCGGCCGCATGTGCCATGGCTCGGAATTGCCCCAGAAGCGCATCGACTCGTGCGTCGAGCTCATAGTCAACGGCCACAGTGTTGTCGTCGCCCTCTCTCTGTCTCGCGTCGTACAACCACCGCTGCTCCGTCTCCGAGTCCAGCACGTGCACACCCGCTATGCTGTCGCCTGGCACCAGCCGCCGCAGCGCGTACGCGAACGCCTGCACCTCACCATAACGAAGAAAAACACGCCCACAAGGACCATACCATCACATCAAGGAAGAAGTGGCAACAGCTCTTTCGAATTGCCCAGCTCCAACATGACATGCCAATGACATGTCAATGTGTGCCGTGGATAACATGTTTGTCGACTCAACAGACCAGAGGCCTTGCATCATCTCCAACAAAAGCAAGCAAGCCATTGCGTCAGAGGAGGCACTGCGCTGCATGAGGTTCTTCGTCGGAGACTTCCGGCTCCAACAAAAGCCAAGTGCCAAGCTTCCAGTTCACCTCCTCCTCCTCCCTCATGACGTCTATGAACTGAAGCAAGACATGAACTGAAGCAAGACATGAACTGAAGCAAGACATGAACTGAAGCAAGCCATGAACTGAAGCAAGCCATCAACTGAAGCAAGCCATGAACTGAAGCAAGCCATGAACTGAAGCAAGCCATGAACTGAAGCAAGACATGAACTGAAGCAAGCCATGAACTGAAGCAAGCCATGAACTGAAGCAAGCCATGAACTGAAGCAAGACATCAACTGAAGCAAGCCATGAACTGAAGCAAGCCATGAACTGAAGCAAGCCATCAACTGAAGCAAGCCATGAACTGAAGCAAGCCATGAACTGAAGCAAGACATCAACTGAAGCAAGCCATGAACTGAAGCAAGCCATGAACTGAAGCAAGCCATCAACTGAAGCAAGCCATCAACTGAAGCAAGCCATGAACTGAAGCAAGCCATGAACTGAAGCAAGCCATGAACTGAACATGGCAAAAATTCAAACCGTCAAATGCAGCACATGGCCAACAAAGCAGCCAAACCCCAACTCAGGGGAAGCGAGCAAGTCATCCACCGCCACCAGCACCCTCGTGCGATTGTAGTCTCTTGCACGTATTGCAAAACGAATAAGAAATTACAGTCCTGCAAACCCCAACTCAGCGGAAGCGTGCGAGTCGTCCACCGCCACCGGCACCCTCGTGCGATTGTAGTCTCTTGCACGTATTGCAAAACGAATAAGAAATTACAATCTTACAAACCCCACCTCAGCGGAAGCGTGCGAGTCGTCCACCGCCACCAGCACCCTCGTGCGCCTCGCCTCAGCGCTCCGTCCGACCTCTGTCCTCGGAGTGGCCCCAGCCTCCCTCATGCTCGCACTAGCGGTGCAGGTTGTGCCGTTGGCCCCACCGTCTGTGCGCAAGCACGGCCGTCCGCTCCTGTCCTCCGTACGAACCGCAACGCCACTCGTCTGTGTGCTGGCGCGACTTGGACTATAGCTCNGGCCTACCCCCCTACCTCTCTCTTCCTATTCCCTCCTTTCACGCGCGTGCACTTTGGCAGCTTCGCACATCCAGCCTCCCTTATGAGCTCTACCTCCCTCTAGCGTCGCGCTGCTGCTCTGCCTGTCTGGCCACCCAGTTTCCTCACCCGGCATTGCACTTTGTGCGGGATTGTCCAGTGTTTTATGAGGTGCGGGGTCGGTTTCCCTGTCTGTTCCCAGCCGATTCGCGGTGCTTCTCGCTAAAAGAATTCCTCTCCTTCGAGGACCAGGCTTGCTTGGCGTCGTGTGTGGCAGGTATGCTCCAAGTCTACTACAGCTACCACAACAGCCCCAGTTTGCAGCAGACACTGGGCTACCCGCATCGACCCCGTGCTCCTCCTCCCCTGCGCCAACGCCACATCCTCAGCATCCGCAGCCCAGGTTGACAGCCGCTAATCAATCAAATGGTGGAATCATATGGAGCGAGCTCGTAGCATGCAGCAGCCCTCTGGCCGCCGCGCAGCTGAGCTCGGCACTTGTGATATGCCGTTACTAGGCCTCCTTGGCCACCATTGGCATGTCACCCATATTGACCTCGTGTGCACTGTCCCTCCCCCCCTTCAGGACCTCGCTAGGACATCGTTTGCTTTGACCTTTGCATGCTTCCTTACATTTGACTGTGGGCACATGCATGCCCCTCTTCATGGTTGTCGTGCGTGTATGTCCCCCCTAACTCTCACTGTCATGTGTGGCCCTGTGCCACCGTCCATTCCCCGTGGAGGGGTAGCGACGATAAACATAATAATCTATCTATCTATCACGTTAGCGATTTGTTACGAGACGCCATCGATTCCATCGAGCTCTCGGGAGCATGATACAGATGTGCTCCTTACCTTTGCCTCCCAAAACTTCCCCTTTGATGGACATTTTTTCACTCTCTCACAACTGCGACAAAACATCTCAGACTGATGGATACATTGCTCCCAAGCCTTCTTCAATACAAAACCTACAATCCTGCCCCCACTGATGTGCCACGACGATCTCATGGCAGAGCCTCTTGCCCTCAATCGATGGATATGTCGCCCATCACGAAAACCCCTCAGACTCCAACATATATGTACCTCTACACCTCACCATACTGTCCGCAAGCGTACAAATGCAGAACTTGCCTCCTTTAGCTATAACCTAGCCCAAACTCGCCTCCTCAACAATATATTTCGTCGCCTCCCTCTGGAATGGAAGCTGGTCTTATCCACACCACCCTCCTCCACCAACCTAAGCCACCTCTCTGATTTCTTCATCTTCAGAGGGACATCCCAATACCCCCCATCGGAACTCTATTCCCCAATAGAAGTTCACCCGAAATTTTTCCGCTGCCGGGTTTTTTCAGTGGACACAATTACCCACCGCCTTTTACCCCACCCACGACTGTTGAGTGTTCACCTACCCATCTCCGCGGCGGTACCCACAATTGTCAAGGACAACACCTATATCACTCATGGAGGCTCCCCTCTCTTTCCAACCCACCATTTTTCTGCCATCTGCCAACCTCCCCCATCTGCCCGCAACCTCTTAAACACCTTCCTTGGCTCCAATACCCTTGTTCACCCGATATCAAGGTGGTCCCAGACCCTCTCTGACCCCCCAAACTGACAAGATATCTTGTCCATATTCCATAACAAAATCCTACATCCAAAGGCTAGAGACATTCTAATACGAATCCTCTTACGCTCCATTCAAGTATGGAGGCGCTACCACTTCCTTCCTAATTCCGGAAACTGTCCCCGTTGCAATCAAGAAGAAACAATCCTTCACTACTTCTTTGATTGTCCCCGCATTGCTAGAGGTACGCTTCTTCTTAAATGGATTGCCCAACATTACTTTTCTTGTGAGTTGCCCACCAGCCAAGAGATCCTTTTCTTCTCACCTAAGTCCAATCACAAGCGTACTTTGTGGGCACTTTTTCTACGGACGTATTTGCAACAAATATGGCTCCATCGCTATGAGGCCATTTCACAGTCAAATGTTCCCCTTCGTCCATACCTCCACTCCCTTTCGGACAACATCCCACTCCAAGCCTCGGTGTTCCTCCGCATCCAACATCCCCAACACCAACCAAAGATCTTCTCCTCGCTAAAAGCTTCTAAATACTTACTTGGGACTCGGGCTCTACCTCCTCTCTCTCTCGCGGATTGTTTTCAATAAAATCCTCAATCTAGCATCATGAGGTAGGGTCTTCCTTCAGTGGGTCCTCCAGCCCTACCTCTCCTCAAGTCGTAGAAAGTGTTACGACACTTTCAATAGGGGTGGTTTTAGTGGGTGCGACTCCCACATAACCCTCGAGAGCCTCTCTCTGGGTACCTCCCCAGGCATGGTTTTCACCCCACGTGGAACGAAGGCTTTTCTGTAAAGTTCCCACCGAAAGGTGGAGGTGTAGGTTTCCACCTCTATGGCATATGCCCAACAACAAGAAAATTCCATCAAGCTCTGGGTTGGATGATCTGTAGAACCTGCACACTGCCATCATCTTTCCTTTCCAAATACAGAATGATGCAGTGTTTCAAGGTCAACGACAGGAAGGTGTGCCGCATGATGGCCTATACGGATGACCACTTAGCGGGAGGCCATCTTGGTGGATGGCCCAGACGGATGCAAGCCTTCGAGGTGGGGCTCCAAAGATAGACATACTTCATTTGTAGTTCAGACTATATCCAAAAGTTTTACTGGTTTGTCTACCGCATGCACGAATGTGCTAAAACGATTTATAAGACTAAAAATGTAGCGAATGGACAAGAATCTTAGCCCACTGGGCCACAACCGCGGTGTTTGAGGGCCTCCGACCCTCAAGTCATCCCATTTGTTGCACCATAGGTCATGACATGTTCAAGCCACGTGGCACATTGGCGCTACATTCCTCCCACATATGAATGGACCCGCCCTCGGTGCCCACAATGGGTGCTGAACCCAGACACTCATATGCCAAATGTAGCAAACGGACGGGAAGCTTGGCCCACTAGGCAAGATTTGTGGTACTTCACAGCCTCCGACCCTCAAGTCATCCCATCTGTTGCCCCCCAGGCACGACCTGTTCAAACCACATGGCACACTGGCACTACAATTTGGTCCTTCATGTTTTTGCACCTATCGATACAATCTAAACTAATTATACAAACAATTTAGTCTGAGTTCAAACATTGAGTTCACGCCCGTTGCATGTGTCACTTCGTCCCCTTGCGTATACCTAGCATGCACACCGACAAGATGTAATGGCTCGAAGACCATGCCAAGCCGGGCGACATAGCATCTATCAATTTTAAATGTTTGAATTCTAGACTGAATACTTGAGAAAACCCTCCTTCCATCAGATGTGCAATATGTACTGCTCTTTTTTAATGCACGATTTATACTTGTCATGATGTCAGAAACGTACACTAATTAGTCGTAGTTTGAGCGCTTCAGTGCATTGACTCGATTTGTATATACTACTGAGCCGATTCTTCAAGTTGCCCCCTAACCACGATGTGGACGTGGTTACAGACTTCCCATGCATTCAATATCAAGCTCTTACCATGAGCCTACCCGCTCAGGATGTGCAACAAATTGTGGACATCTCTGTACTCCAACCTCTGTTCACCCAACGGCCCAAGAATCTTTGCCTCAAGTTTGAAGCTGGTTTTTTAAGACCGCATGAAAAATCCACACGATAGGCACGTAGAGCGGAATCATCCACTCTGTCTTGCACATTATGAGTTGAAGAAGCAAGAGAAGCAGAAGATCCTCTCATAGGGGTAGCACAAATTGCAACAGTATTTGACATAGTGCGAGCGAACAAATCTAGAACAGTAGTTGGATTGTCCATGGCGGCAATGACCACTGCTACAACACTTGATGTCAAATTATTTGATAAAGTTGGAACGACAACAGATATGTCCTCGGCTGCAGCAGACACTCGCAAATTTTCACAGCAAAGCAGCTGACAAGGCTGGAACGGCAATAGACTTTTCTTGGGGGGTAATGGACACTATTGTATCGTTTGACAACAAACCAGCTGACAAAGCTGGAACATCAACAGATTTTTCTGTAAAGGCAATGTTCACTACTACAACTTCTTACACCAATCTGGCTGACGAAGCTAAAACAACACGAGAGTTGTCTATGGAGGCAGTAGATGTTGGTGCATCATTTAACGACAAACCAGCTGATGAAACTACAAGAGCAAACGATTTTTCCACAACAACTAAGGAAACTACTACAAACGCTCGCAACAAACCAACAAACAAATTTGGAACAAAATAGCATAAAGCTCTTTCCAATTTGATTGCCACTATGCTACTAGTTGACAAATTTAGAATACAAGAGTGAAACTCTTTTTGCATCAACTACAACCATGCCGCTAGCCGACGATGCTATACCGGTTTTGTGTAAGCTCTTTCTATATCAACTGCATCTATGCCACTAGCAAAGGAAGTTGGAATGAGAATAAAACTTTCCACGGTGGCATGGGACAATGCTGAAGATTGTACTCCTTGCCAATTGATGAAGCTAGAAGAAAAGAACGCCGAGCCCCTTGTGCAAAAGCTCCATCATCTCCAACGGTAGCTGGAAGAGTTAGACCAGGTTAGGGTGTGAATTCCTCCATGCCGACTATAATGATTCCATCATCTACAACACCGGCCGACACAGTTGGAAAATCAACTAAACTTATCGTTGATGCAGTAGGCATCACAATAGCACATTCTTTTAGACCAGCTGACAAAGCTTTTAACAGCGCAATCATTCCACACATTCACACGCAAGTCACCAGCATGCCCGTTGACATGGCAAGCAAAGCTTCTAGGCTGCACGGCTCCCATACAGTGACAAGATGTCCTCAATGTTTTCATGTCTTGGAGAAGGCACTCAACAATCCACCTAGGCTCGTTAAGGCCGGCGACATTGCTCACCACTTATTGTGGAGCTAGAAAATTCTCCACAGAGCACGTGCCTCTAAAATCATTATTATGTTTTAAGGTCAATGTTACATCCAAGGAGCCGCTATCATTCATCACAAGTTTTACAAGCTCAATGAGAACACCGTACAAAACCACCACCTCTTTGTGGAGTCTATATTAGGAGGGGCCGATATAATAGAATCTCCACTGTCGGATCCCTCTTCAAACAGTAAACCATAAGCTGTCGTTGCCGTTGAAGCCGTGCCCACTGCCACGCAATGTGCCTCGGAGGCACCGAACTTACGGTACCATCATCAATCTGGTCTTCGACCATTGTCACAACGCTTGTTGTAGCACTGTCTTTTTACAACGACACCAAAGAACACCTTCTCCGTTTCACACCCGGACATGGAGTAAGGGTATCCACGGTTAGAAACTCGTATGAAGGCTTTGTTGCACTTCTACCGAGCGACGCCACAATAGTTGACGACTCCACTCTTGTCATGCTCACGGGCACAAGCGGTGCTACTTGCCTTATTGGTGCCTCTTTCGGGAACATTGCAAGTGAAGGAAAGAATAAGGGAAATTTTGCCTTGCTTGGAACACCCATAACGGCAAGACTCCAGTTATCTTTAACATCAAATTCCACATTGGCAAAATCTGACAGTAGAAAATCCTCTATTCGTGCCTTCGAATGTGTTCCTTGTATCGCAACAGCCAATAGAGGATTTCTGTTGACGGGGAAAAACATCTTTAGCTATGAAATCACTCAGCCTCTCATCAGAGGACAATGTGCACTCCATCTCCATAAGGCTTCTATAAGAGATCATTATCTGTACGACTTTAGGAACCACGGAAAGGGAGACAAGCCCAAGGCCACACTTCTGAGTGATGGTAATGTAATGCCAATCCGTGGCTTTTGATAGTTTGGCTTGGAGGCCTCCCTGGACCCTCCAGGTGCTCCTCGAGTCAAAGTGGGAGCCCCCATAGTTAGCTTACTAACTAATTCAACCTGCATCCTGCAATAAATGGCCAGAAAGTCTGCCCTAGATAGTTTTCCAATAGCATGGCAATGTTTCAGCAACTTTACTACTGTTTGGGCCGTTTCTGACAACATCTCCCACCATCGGGCCTCAAAAAGGACTGGTTTTGGCAACTGACACGGTTGCCGATATTCCAACCAATGGGGCAGTTTGAGCATACCTCCTAATCTGGACTGGACATGGTATTGTGGTTGTGAGCAACCTATAGCAAGCAATGATTCAGGGGATCGATGGCCTTGCTCATCCGCTCGCTTGCTCGCAATTGGTTGACCGATTGCTCGGGCGCCGATTGGTCGCTGGAGCGACCTTTAGAAGCACCCATGGAATTTCCTCCAAAACTGCAAACCTTGTAGAACTCTACGAATTCTACAAGGGTCACATTATCCGCGGATACTTGTGAGAGAGGGGAGGGGGAGCGAGCCGAGTCTCCCTCACTTAGTTGAGCAACAAAAAATTTGATGTGAGGAGCAAACGTGTTCGTGCCCGCATTTGTTTTTGACACGAATTGGCCGCAAAGGGGGAAAAATGCCTTCTATTCCTTAGGAAATTTCACCATACGCCCCCAGCCCAAATCATTTCGCCGGCTCACCATCAGCGCAATCTCAATGTTCCACTGACAACGCCATTTATGCAACGACCTTTGCACAGTGCCATCATCTACATAAAGAACTACATAATGCGTCTTCAAGTCAAGGATACTACCAGATTTCTTGAACACCGGCCATCATCAAGTGAGGAGGGGTGTTGTGATTTTTCTAGTTTCGATGGCCGGATTTGGCTGAAATGCATTTTTTGGTGTGTTTTATCTACTTTGGAGGGACCAAAAAACTATCTCCTAAAATGGAGGGAGGCGAGGCTCAAGTCTTTGTCTTCACAACATTTGAGATGCCCTTAACGGTCCTTTCAGGCTATGACCCTTCACCTTCCAACTAAAGGATGGCTGGTCAACCAAGTGCTACAACCCCCTACAACCTCCTGGTGACCTTTGAAATGCTAGAGACCCTTCATCTTCCAGGTGACTCCTTAGCTTTCTTGGGTGGTTATGTAACCACCCAGGTGTTTATGCAACTCACTGTAACCTCCAAGGCAAGAACCTCCAAGGAGGCCCTCCCAGGATCACTTATATGGACTCATACCACTCAAGCTTCTATGTCTTGACATGCCTTTACACATTAGCTTATGCCTGCACATTTCCTTTGATGCCTCAGATTCTACCTCTACAAGCCTCAACATCTGACGCTATGAACTTATGCCTTATGACACACCTCCAACAAAGGCCTATGCCTTCTTTAGTACAAGCTAGTGGCTCTACAAGCACTGAGTTCCAAAGCTGGTTTTCTAGACTTAGTTTGGAGACATCCAAGCGGGCGCCTTGTGGGTCCACAGTTCTACAATTGCTGCTATATCCCTCTAGCTAGTTCAGGGAACTTGTCAAGCAATTCTCTACGTGATCTACAATTATCTACTAATGTATTAAAGTCCAACGTCCACGCCTTGCCTCTCAAATTTCAATACAAATTCACCCATCCACATTCCACAAATCTTAACATACAAGACAAAGGAAGGAAATAAATTTGTGACGTCACAAGCACGTAAAAAGCAGACGGCCGGTATGCGAGGATGACGGTCAAGTTCACACTCCTTGCGACTTCAATTCTTGCTCAGTCTCGATAGACTAGAAACAAACTTAGAACCCCATCCAAATGAGAGTAGTATACAAGGTGTAGCTTGAAATACCATCACATGATGGTATGCCAATATCCTAAGTTGGCCCTATTACATTGAACATATCTTCAGCTTGCCTCCACTATGAGGATTATTTCATGGTTTCACCCATTCTACATTTTTACGTTACATCATAGACTTATTGTATATGCCTTACCGACCGACGATACTTTGTTGTTAGTGATCATCCAATATGCAAGAATGCCCACTCAATGGTGTTGAGTGATGGTGACCAGGGGTGTCCCAAGCTAGAAATTGTGGTAGACAAAATGTGGAAAGAAACTAGCTCATGTTCTGATTTGCGTGCCACACCCCAGGACGGAACGTGGAGATCCTTTCACAATGTTACCGGACATCCATAAATCCTTGAATCTAGCAGAAAGACAAATAGCATCTTAACAAGTTGTAGCAATCTGCAAGTGCGCATGTACATACAACTAGGTAGACATGGAGATAATGATGTAGCTCAGGGCATGGATTTGATTATGAATATGGGTTTCTACGAGGATATGGGCATGGATATGGACATGGATATGGATATGGATATGGATATGGATATGGGTATGTGTATGTGTATGGATTTGGATATGGATATGGATATGGATGTGGACATGACTTGGATATGGATGTGGATTTGGATATGGATACGGGTATGGATATGGATATAGATATGAATATGGTTATGGATAAAGGTACAAACATGGATATGGATATGGATATGGATATGGATATGGATATAGATATGAATATGGATATGGACATAGATATGAATATGGATATGGATGAAATATGAATATGGATATGGATATGGATATGGATATGGATATGGATATGGATATGGACATGGATATGGATTTGGATTTGGATATGGGTAGGGTGAAATAGCTCAGATACCCATGAAATGCAAAGTGTGACTCTGATCCGCCCAGTAGTGACAAAAAAAGACTCAAAAGCCCAGTCAAAAATCATGCTCGCTCGCGGCATGCGTCGATGGATGAGCATGAAAAGAACTGCATGCAGACATCGCTCCCACGTGAGAATCGCGAGGGAGCGATGACCACTTTGTTTTTTTTTCTTTGTCACGTGAACCCCCCAGTTTGATTTGGGGTTTTGTATGTTTGGCACGGGTGGAGTCTGCGCCAAACATAAAATCCTAAATCAAATCAGGGGGTTTGCGTGACCAAAAAAAAACAAAGCGGACATCGCTCCCTTGCGATCAAGCAAAAACACCCTTCTTTCGTTGTGGATGATTTCTTATAAATGCAAACCTATTCATTTAACGCAAAAACTGCAATCAAATCCTACCCCAAATTTCATTCCGGGTTTTAGGGTTTTACTTTGGATATGGACATGGATATGGATCTGGATGTGGATATGGATATGGATATGGATGTGGATATGGATATAGATATGGATATGGATGTGGATGTGGATGTGGATATGGATATGGATATGGAAACGGATATGGATGTGAACATCGATATGGATATGGATTTGGATATGGATATGGATATGGATATGGATATGGATATGGATATGGATATGGATATGGATATGGAAATGAATATGGATATAGATATGGATGTGGTAAAGGGCATGGACATGCAGGTGGACATGCACATGGATATAGCTATGGGTATGGGTAAGGATATGGATATGGATATAGACATGCATATGGATACGGATATGGATATGGATATGGATATGGATATGGATATGTAGATTGGATATGGATATGGATATGGGTATGGCTATAGATATGGGTATGGGTATGGATATGGATAATGATGTGGATAAAGATATAGATATGGATATGGAATAAAAAATGGAAATGGAAATGGATGTGGATGTGGATGTGGATGTGGATGTGGATGTGGATGTGGATGTGGAGATGGATATGGATATGGATTTGGATATGGGTATGGTTATGGTTATGGATATGTATATGGATATGGATATGGATATAAATTATATTTGGATGAATGTACACACAAATTAATATGTTTATAGATTAACACACACGTGTACTTAGATTTTAAGACATGTGTAGCTGTAAAAAGGTTACATATTGATACATGTGTAGAATTTCTACCCGTAAACATGTTTGGTAATGGGTACACATGTACCTAAAATGATTTGATTGCATTATGAATGTAGTCAGAATAAAGATAGTTCATACAACTAAACTACACATTCATGTTCACGGGATGACTTGATTACTATGTAAGCCGTTGTATTCTTTTACAGATGACATTCTTGCCTTGTTTGTGTAACGCAACATCCCTTTGAATCAGTTGGGCAACCAAAAACATGCGCTGACATAAAACAATCCGCTAAACAAGGAAGTCTTCAATGGACATTGTCTGAGGTTGGCATTTTGTGTAATGACAGGTAACAACATATTTTCCAGCCTCTCTTCTTCAATTTTGTTATGTTTGAAGGGCAAGCCATCGTTTAGCATGATCATCTGTGAGGAAACAATTCATACTCGGAGAAAAGCATGAGAAACGAACAAACTTGAGTAGCAGCCAGGAATTTTTGTGGAACATACGTAAAGAACTGTAAGCAACCACGTGACTTTGCGAGCACCATCTCCTTATACAGGACAGGGAAGGTTGAGCATAATTCCTTTCCAAGGCAAACACGGTGTTTTAAACCGGATTTTTTATATCACCACGTGGTCTTGATGCACACTTGTGTGATGCCGATACCAATAATAGGAAAATTATTTCTGGAATTCCTATTCTAAAACCTTGTCCCTGATTGGTTAGAACACAAGGATAGCATGGAAACACGTTAAAAAATAGGGGCAAACTGATGACAAGTTTAGTAATGAGGACACCATGATAATAGTCTGGCAAAAATGTGGGCAACTTGGAGATTAGTCGTATGGCCCATACCAACACGCTTTTTTCTTTGGCACCTAGTCGTAAGCGACTAGATAGCTACCTCAGAATTGAAGCAAGCCCGGGGGTTGTGCTCCCCATGGATCTGATCAGGGAGGGAACTGTGGAATTAGAATGGCCTCCAAAACAAACTTGCCCATGGCATTGCACCCGAATACCATCAAGAAAACTCTCACTATGTGTATATTTATTGGACTACTGATCTGACCGTGCCCTGCTTGAGCACAAAATCAATGCATTCATTGTACCCTCCAACATTTGTTACCAAATTTCCTCATACAAAGGATAGAGGGACCAAGACATGAGGAGGTAAGCATAGATCTCGAGGAAACACCTCAATACAGATGAATCAATAATGAGATGCTTCCTCAATATCCATGCTTACCTCTTCATGCCTTGCTCCTTAATCCCTCGTTTGAATAAAATTGGTAAGAAAAAAATCAGAGGGTGTGATGACTGTGCTGGTTTTCTCCTCATGCATGTCATGGTCGGATCTTCAATCCAATAAACACATGCAGAGTCAATTTCATGGATAGTGTTCGGGCGTGGAGCCATGGGCAAGTTTACTGTAGAGGCCGGTCTATTTCTGGCACCCAGGCCTAAAGGGCCTGAATTGTTCTTTACTTTGTGCACATGTGCAAGCTAAAACACATGCCTCTAGTCAAGCAGAGACCAGAAATTGTATCATGTGACTAGATGTTGCAGTAAGGTAGACCTAGGCCTAACAGAGTTTCTAGCACGAGGCAATGTGGGAGCTATCGGTGGGGACCACCCACACAAGCAGTCCGTGGCCTGGCTCTACATGCTTCTCTACTCACCATCTAAACTGGATGCATGGAAAGACAGAATCCAGAGATTATGGCTACGAAGATTTAGATCTCTCTCTAATCATTGAGGAGGGCTAGGATGAGAGTAGTATAGCTACAAAAAATCACTGCTCTGAAAGTTCCGTGAGAAGCTCAAAGATTTAAGAATCATGGTTACGATGGAATTTCACTGTGCATGTGAGGAAGCTTGTACAAAGAAACAAGGCAGTCAATTTCCAGGATCGCAAGTATGAAAGGCAGAAACCCTGGCACATCTCATGACATTAGCAGGAATCCCAGCAGTACACAAATACTCCTCCGTAGCCTTGAAACAGTTATTATTTGGAAGCGCCTCTGACCAAGGAACTGCAGGAGTTGGCCCTGGAGACCCCAATAAGCCTGAGTTATGGTTAATCGTCCCATTTTAATACACTGTGTAATGTGTGTATGTTAGACATGCAATATGGTAGGTTCCTAGAAGTTCACAAGTGTGTAGACACTACGTAGTACACCATTTAATCAGTGAAAAAACTGTTAACATTGATGAAACACTGGTGAGTTCCTGTGGTTTCTTATGTATGTAATGTTTTTTGTTTTCATGTCTTTGGATATATAAGGTAAAGTAGATCAGCCGATAAATGATATGTTAGGTACATTTGTCGTTTCTCACATATGTTGCAAACTAAACGCAACTTCTTGACTCAAAACACCATAGTTTGGACTATGCTAAAAATTTGAATGGGGCCGCTTGCGTCATTTGCTCAACCTTGATGAATTCCGCCCCCCTCCCCCCCCCCCAAAAATACCTCGAGTGTATCTGGCGAGTGTATCTGGGGTTGTATTGTGGAAACACGAAGTGTTTGAAATTGTGTATCGCAATGTTCC
>SZWC01006268.1:61949-74573 GCA_023375785.1 Penium margaritaceum | reverse complement strand
GCCTCAACCAATACAACGGGGTCAGTGAACAAAGGACGATGCAGGAACCCACGCCGCATGCGAGACACTCACCTTGCCGGACGACAAAAATTCGTAGAGCTTCATCTGCCATGTCGGGTGCCGACGGCAACCACATATAAAAACGCGCTCCACGATGGATTTGATCAGTCAGCTGCCGCCAACGCACACATGTCATGGGCATCCCATGAGCAACAGCGCATCGTGCCATTCCCATTGCATGACATCAAGAACTCACATGAAGATGGCCAGAGCAAACAGGAAAGGTAACAACGGACAGATCACATTTTGAGGAGAAGGACGAAAGCTGATGAGGTGATGCCTCCTTCCCCTTTGCAATGAGCATTCCTTCGACCAATTAACCGGACGTCTCCGCAAAAACTGTCCAGGTCCATACAACACTTCCCATGTCATTTGGACATAATCTATTCCAAAGGGTTGTTGCCAAGGTGGTACATCCCCACAACATTATCAATACGTGCAATCCAAAATTTGGACATCGGTCCACTCGGTTTGCAACAACGTGTTCATGGCCACGCATGGGTCTACTACAACTCTTTGAGCACCGGGTGGGTTGGTTGGCTAAACTCAACCAAGCTCCACGACACATGCGCTACACACTGAAATGTATGACTATAGTCTCTCAAACGTTTTGCAAGAAGTTCGAGAAACAACAATTCGAATGTTGCAAGCGAATGGCGGACGGCAAGAAAACCTGCGAACCATGTTAGATGCCGACCAGATCATATTGGTTGAGATGCTTTCCAAAGCGCCTCAACCAATACAACGGGGTCAGTGAACAAAGGACGATGCAGGAACCCACGCCGCATGCGAGACACTCACCTTGCCGGACGACAAAAATTCGTAGAGCTTCATCTGCCATGTCGGGTGCCGACGGCAACCACATATAAAAACGCGCTCCACGAGGGAAAAGAAAAATAACGAAAGCTCAGAGAGAAGCGACAAAACATATGGTCGACGTTTTGCAAAATGGCTACGACATGCTTTCCCTTATGCATTGAAGAACACACACAAAGACAAAGGCGGCCAGAGCAAGCAGGAAGGCGGCAACGGACGGACCAAGGGTTGAGCACAAAGGACGAGAAAACGACCAAAGCGTGGAGAGAAGTGGTACGATTACTTTATAGAAAAGTGGTATGATGAATTTTTAGAGAATTGTATGACGCATTTTTAGAGAAGTGGTATGACTAATTTTTAGAGAAGTGGCATGATTAGTTTCTAGAGAAGTGGTATGATTAACTTATAAAGAAGTGGTATGATTAGTTTTTAGAGAGGTGGTATGATTAACTTTTAGATACGTCTTACGATAAATCTTAGAGAAGTTGTATGATAAAATCTCAGACAAGTGGTATGATAAATCTCAGAGAAGTTGTATGAAACACAACGTACTGAAGTGCTCTGCCAAGGACAAAGGCACAAGAGAAACAAACGGGCATATCCGTTCTGAATAGGTCTCGGCTGCTATGTTTTTTTCAAGCCTGGCTGAGACCAGAAAGTTGCGCAACTTGTGTGGCAAACGCCAACCAACTTATGTGGCAAACGCCAACCAACTTGTGTGGCAAACGCCAACCAACTTGTGTGGAAACGCCAACCAACTTGTGCGGCAAATGCCAACCAACTTGTGTGGCAAACACCAACCAACTTGTGTGGCAAACGCCAACCAACTTGCGTGGAAAAAACCAACCAAATTGTGTGGCAAACGCCAACCAACTTGCTTTGAAAATGCCAACCAACTTGCGTGGCAAACGCCAACCAACTTGTGTGGCAAACGCCAACCAACTTGCGTGGCAAACTGCAAGCAGGAGCGATGCACGGACGTATCTGTCTTGCAACTGCAGAGGCGGTGAAGCGGCGGATGGCAGTGAATCTTTCAAGGATGCAAGTGGTGGCAGTAAGGCTGCACACCGTTCCCTTGAATGGAAATTCAAGAAACGCCGGTTTGCGATCCCTTCTTGTATTCACCATTCTGATTCTTGCAGATGGGCATCGGTCAAGAATGGGGGGTTCCTTGGTAACGAGATTTTGATGAGACTGGGGCCAAAGGAGTGGGCCGAATCATTTGGGCTGTAACATTTTGGTCCTCTGAAGATGGGGAATCCTTTGTTTCATTCCTCTCTATTCCGTACTTGGGGAAGGAGAGGGGAGGGGGGGAGGGGGTGGGGGGTAGACTGGGGCTACGGGCAGTTGACGCCCAAGTGTTTTTTTTTTTTGGTCGGGCGGGTGGCAGCACTTTCCAGACCGCCATTGCCAAGGACACAACCTGCCTCTACTTGGGTAAATCAGGGAACGGAAATCCGGTGTAATTGGCCATGAACCTTACTGCACCAGCTGTTCCAACAACTCAGCCCTCCTCTGAACCTCATCCTGAACTTGTGGGCTCCCTCATGTACGCTATAGTCTGCACTCGTCCAGTGTTCTTTCTTGCCTTTTCACCCAAGGACGGTTTTTCAGATACACATTGGAAGGCTGCCAAGAGAGTCCTTTGGTACCTTCAAGCGACAAAGACCTACGGGCTCACGCTCAGTGGTACCAACCCCACCTTCCTACAAGGCTTCACTGACACTTCCTGGGCAGACGATCAAGCTGATCGCCGCTCCACCCAAGGCTATGCTTTCCACCTTGGTTCAGGAATCACAAGTTGGCACTCCACCCGCTCCTCATCAGTCGCTCTCTCGTCATGTGAAGCAGAATTGTATGCCGGCACAATGGCTGCACAAGAGGCAAAGTGGCTTCACCACTTACTCCATGAAATTGGACACCCACAACCTACACCGCTCTTATGGTGTGACAATCTAAGCACCATCGCACTCACAAAAGACCCTGTTTATCACTCACAAACTCCGCTACTTCTTCATACGTGAGCTCATACAAGCTGGTGAACTTCTGGTTCGCCATGTTGCTTGTCATGATAACATCGCCGACATCTTCACCAAGGCGCTACCTTGTGAACAACATCAAAAGCTATAGACTCGTCTTGGACTCCATACCCCTTCAGGAGATGTTCTGAGCCTTCTGGGCTTCTAAGGGGTGTGTCTGATTGTGGCCCAGTGGTCTTCAGTGGGACCATTTAATCATGAGAAGCCCAGTTCAGCTCTCCTTGGCTACAATCACAGTTTTACTGTGATTGCAGTCAGATATGCAATCTGACATGTCAGCAACAGAGTTTATAAGAATCTGCCTAGGTAGCAGATTGCAGATTGCTGTAGTGTGCCTAGGTAGCAGATCAGTCCCCTCTCTGTCCTGAGTGTATCAGCCCACTTTGGCTCATTCATCAACCACTCATTCAGAAGTTCCACATTCTTTCAGACACCTAGTTACACCATAGTTGTGCTCTCGTTGCACCAAAGTGATACCCTGGTTGTGCCTAAGTTGTGTCCTAGTTGCACTGTGTTGTGCCCTAGTTGTGTCCTACCTGCACCCTAGTTCCACCCTATATGTACCCAAGTTGCGCCCTAGTTTCTGCCTCATTGCACCCTTGTTGATCCCTATTTGCACCCTAGTTGAATCATAGTTCCACCCTAGTTTTGCACTAGTTGTGCCCTAGTTGCATCGTAGTTTTACCCTTGTTACACCCTAGTTGTGCCCTAGTTGCACCCTAGTTGGATTCTAGTTGCTTCCTAGTTACACCCAGGTTGTAACCCTAGTTGTGCCCTAGTTGCACCCTAGTTGGATGCTAGTTGCTTCCTAGTTACACCCAGGTTGTAACCCTAGTTGTGCCCTAGTTGCACCCTAGTTACACCCTACTTGCCTTCTAGCTACATCCTAGTTGCACCGGAGTTGTGCCCTAGTTGCGTCCTATTTGCGCCCTAGTTGTGTCATAGTCACGTAGAATTTTGTACCCTAGTTATGCCCTAGTTGTGCCCCAGTTGCGCCCTACCTCCATCCTAGTTGCACACTAGTTATACCCTAGTTACGCCATAGTTGTGCCATTGTTATGCCCTAGTTGCGTCATAGTTGCACCCTAGTTGTGCCTTAGTTGTACCCTAGTTGTGTACTTTTTGTACCCTACTTGAACCCTAGATGTGCCCTAGTTGTACCCTAGTTGCACCTTAGTTGCACCCTTGTTATGCCCTGGTTGCACCCTCGTTGTGCCCTAGTTTCATCAAAGCTGCATCCTAGTTGTGCCCTAGTTGCACCCTACTTGCGCCCTAGTTGCGCCCTTGTTGCGACCTACTTGCGTCTTACTTGAACCCTACGTGCACCCTTTTTTTTTCCTTGTTGCACACAAAGTACTATTTAGTTGTGCCCTAGTTGTGGCCTAGGTGCACCCTAGTCAGCCTGCATTGCTTTTCTCTAACTCTGTCCTTTGCAGACCTTGCCCTTTCTGCTCTTTGTCTTCCGCTCTTGCCAGAGATTGTGACCTCGTGGCAAGTTTTTCCCTCCATTGCCGGCTCCACCTCTTGCAATACCCTTGGCATATTCTCCGCTTCCAACCACCGCATCTGCTCTAGTCTACTCCAGATTTTTATCTTCATCTCTGTCTTATCACAGAATCATCTTCCTGAGCCGCTCTCTCGTGCCGCCCCCCTGCCTTAGAGCACCTTTGCTTTCTTGTCCTCCTTTAGCGGCATCCTTTTCCTCATTCTCATCATCAACTGCACTTGCTCCCTCAACCTCATATGCCGCATCTTCCTCGTTTCCTTCTTCATGAGCATTGCTTTCCTCCTCCTCAAGAATCTACCACATCCACCTATCTATCATCATCATCCTCTTCTTCTGACTTCATCAACAAAATCATCATTATTGTCGTTATCTTTGATCATCATCAGCGCACGTGGTTTTGACTCTGCGCCCAGCTCATCAGCCACTCATCCGCCGCTATCCGCAATCATTTTATCTGCTTGGCATCCGGAACCGCCTGATTGAACCGTCAGTCTTGCGTCGGCGTGCGCCCACGTTGTCCTATCATTAGCGCACATGGTTCGCCACTGAAACCAAATCTCATCATCAGCAATCCTTCTCCACTGCTTTATCAACATCAGCATCTATAGCTAGCACCACAACATACACGAGTCAGCTGCCGATCTCATAGTAACCTGCCCCCAATCCTGCAACAGATCTCTCGTGGCGCATTGGTATCTTCCATCCCCTTGCAGCATATCTATATAAGCGTACTCATGACTCACCCCTGCATCCAACTTCATCATCTTTCATCCGTTTTCATTTCCTCCCATTTTCACTAGGATCCGTCTGGTTAACCACCGACCTCATGGTGATCTGAGTCCACGCTATGCCACTCTTAGTAAACTTGGTGTGCCCCAGTGCTCAGCCATCATCAGCATCAATACTCTTCCTCTGCCATCAACAAACGTGCACTTGCAGCTAGCGATAGGATCTACACGAGTCAACTGTTCATCTTGCAACGACCTACACCAAAGGCACCAGCAGAATTCTCATCCATAAATCATCATGCAAGTGCCTTGTCCATCCTACATCAACATGCACTCTCAGTGACAATTAGCAAATGGAAGAAAATCATCCTTGCAGCCTCATCTGCAGCACTACACTTGGTGAAGACAAGTTCACCACTTTAGTGCCGGACATTGGACACCACCTGTCTTCCTGCTCAACGATCTCGAGCCAACGTGTGCTACAAGCCGACACTGCTCAAGCCAGAATTTGGAGAGTACACTAATCTCTGCCTTTTTTCAAGGACACAGAGGAAAGGCTATGAAAGATTATCCTATGCGAGAGGAGTATTGACAACACCCTCAATCCTTCATCTCATCTCACCATCACCTGCACCCACCCTCAACATCTTCATGTGGCTCTCACCTGGGTGACATGTGACATGCTACGAGAAGATGGACGCAATGTTACTGGTAGGGAGAACCAAGCTCTCAGTCTGGCAAAACAAACCTCAATAAACAAGCATGGTGCAGCTCCTCACTGGACACTAAGAACATCTTTGCTCACCAGGTCACCCTATTCCAGAATACAACGATGCATTCTACCTTTCTATGTTCTGTTGTGGGGTTTCCTCCATCCATCTTACTAGCATCACCAACTGAAAACACAATCCATCCCTGGACTAAGGGATCATATTCAACAACAAGCCTGGAGAAAGCAATGGATTGCCACAATGTGTCATGAAAATGATCACTTTCTAGATCTCATTGGAAACGTACAAGTCCTGTGGCACACATTCTCGTCCTCCACTACAGGAGACTGGGAAACCCTTTTTCTACGAAGTTAAGTCTGCATGGCTGTGGCATCACCGATGCCCTTCTCAGTAAACTGATCTATCTAGGACCCAACATCTACGAAGAAGCCCTGACACACTACAAGGCCTAGCACATATAGGATGTATCCAAGTCTTTAGATTTTGACTACAATGATTGTTTGATGGATTTTGCAATAACCCTGGGAACATGTGGAAAAACATGCTCATGGACACGACTTGCACGCAACTAGGATGAAACTGGGGCCAAACTGAGCTCCACCAAGGGCGCAACCAGAGCAAAACTAGGACGTAACTAGGGAACAAATAGGATGCATGTAGGGAGCAACTAGGGTGCAACTAGGTGCAAACAGGGTGCAACTAGGGTACAACTATGGCAAAAGTAGGACGCAACTATAATGCAACTTGGACGCAACGATGATTCAGATAGGCCACAGCTAGGGTGTGACTAGGACGCAACTAGAACGTAACTATGGTGCAATTAGGGTATAACTAGAGTGCAATCATGGCACAACTAGGATACAAGTATGGTGTAACCATTTCAGAACAAGTAGATGCACAGGATGAGTAATAGAAGAATTAGGCACACGCAGAGAGGAGTGCACGAGTAAATGTGGATGACGAAAGCGAAAAGTAAGTAGTTGGGTGAAAATGAGGTCAAAAGATGAGACAAGGATGAGGTAGACCATGGAAGTGAAGAGTGTAGAGGAGTACGGCAAGAGAATGTTGAGACGGAAGAGGGTGCTTTGATGTGTTTATTAGAGTGAAGCACAGGAGCACGAGTGACAGAGCAAAGAGGCATAAGAGTGAGAACCGAGGTTGGATGGCAAAGGAGGAGCAAGCAAGGAAATGGCAGAGCGAAGAGATGGCTACGAGGAGTGCAGAACCAAAGGCAAACAGGATGGATAGAATTATTCTTGTTAAACCTGAGGGAACAAACGTCCTTGGTATGTACCAGCAAAACAAGACAAAATTTCAGAGCAACGACTTCTTTCTGCTAGCTAGACACGGGTGACACATGTCACATTATTGCGGGATCTCTTGACAGTTTGGTCTCAACGGTCAAACTGCCGGATATCCACTTGTCACGTTGGTTTTCTCAAGGATATGAACCGTTGTTGAGAACTCAAATAGTTTCTGAGAAATTGTGTCTTTTCATATTCTATTTCTTATCATGTATGACAAGACACCCACATGAATATGACAATGTAGTCGGAGGGACTCTTGTGTTAGTATTAGTATGCTAGTTGCAACCCAGTTGTTTCCCAGATGCGCCCTATTTGTATGATAGTTGAGCCCTATTTGCGTCCGAGTTGCACCCTATTTGCGACCTAGATGTGCCCTAGTTGCATCCTAGTTAAGCCCTAGTTACGTCCTAGTTGCACCCCAATTGTTCCCTTGTTGCACCATTGTTCCACCCTAGTTTCACCCTAGAGATACCCTAGTTGTGCCTAAACTATACCCTAGTTGCACCCTAGTTTTGCCCTAATTGTACACTAGCCGCACCTCAAGTTCTTCCTAGATGCTACCTAATTGCACCCTAGTTGTGTCCTAGTTGCCTTCTAGTTGTGCCCTAGTTGTGCCTTAGTTACACCATTGTTACATCCTGATTACACCCTAGTTGCATCCTAGTTGGGCAGTAACTGCGCCTCAGTTGCGCCCTAGTTCCATCCTATTTGCGCCCTTGTTGTGCCCTGGTTGTGCTCACTTCTATCCTAGCTGCATCCTATTTGTGCCCTTGTTGCAATCACTTGTACCCTAATTGCTCTTAGATGCACCCCAGTTGCACCCCATGCGCACCCTAATGGTGTCCTAGTTACACTAGTGTTGTACCCCAGTTGCGTCCTTGTTATGCTCTAGTTGCACCATAGTTCCGTCCTAGTTGCACCCCAGTTGCACCCCTGTTGTGCCCTAGTTGAACCCAAATGGAGCCCTAATTGCAACCTTCTTGTACCCTAGTTGTACACTAGTTACACCCTGGTTGCGAACTAGCTGTACCCTAGTTGCACCATACTTGTGCCCTATTTACGCCCAAGTTCTATCCCACTTAAGGCCTAGTTGCACCCTAGTTTTTCTCTAGCTACGACCTAGTTGCGTCCTAGTTGTGCCCTATTTAGGCCCTAGTTACACCCTAGTTACGCCATAGTTGCGACTTGGTTGCTCCCTGGTTTGGCCCCAGTTGCGCCCTAGTGTCCCCCCTAGTTGTGCCCCCGTTGCTCCCGAGTTGCACCCTAGTGGTGTCCTCGTGCCTTGGTTGCGTCCTAGTTGCGTCCTAGTTGCGCCTTTGTTGCACCCTACTTTCACCCTAGTCGTGCCATAGTTCCACCCTAGTTGCACCCTAGTTGCGTCCGAGTTGCATCCTAGTTTCGTCGTAGATGGGCCATAGCTGCGCCCAAGTCACACCCTTGTTAAATAGTAGTTATGTCATAGTTACGCCATAGTTGTCCCCTTGTTGCATCCTATTTGTGACATAGATGCACCCTAGTTTCTCCCTAGTTGCATCCTAGGTGTGCCCTATTTGTGCCATATTTGTGCCCTATTTACGTCCTAGTTGCGCCCTAGTTGTGCCCTTAGATTCACCCTAGTTACGCCCTAGTTGCCTCCTAGTTGCATCCTAGTTGTGTCCTAGTTACATTCCTATCACACCCTAGTTGCGCCCTTGTTGTGCCCCCATTCTATCCTAGATGCGTCCTAGTTGTGCCCTCATTACGCTCTAGTTGTGCCCCAGTTACGCTTTAGTTCCACCCTATGTGTTTCCTAGTGGTGTCTTAGTTGCGCCTTTCTTGTACCCTGCATGTATCCTAGTCCCTTTGTTGTATCCTAGCTATGTCCTGGTTGTGTCCGAGTTGCACCCTAGTTGCTCACTAGTTGTGTCCTAGTGTTGTCCTAGTTGCGTCCTAGTTACACCCTAGCTGCAGCCTAGTTGCACCCTAGTTGTGGCCTGGTTGTCCCCTAGTTACAACCTAGTTGCATCGTAATTGCGCCCTAGTCACATTAATAACCCCCTAATTGTATTCTAGTGACACCCTATTTGTACCCTTGTTGCACCCTAGTTGGGCCTTACTTCCATCATAGTTGAAGTCTAGTTACGTCCTAGTTGTGTCGAACTTACATCATAGATACATCCTAGTTGCACTCTAGTTGCACTCTAGCTGACCACAAGTTGTGTCCTTGTTGCACCATAGTTTGGCCCTAGTTGTACCCTAGTTGTGCCCTAGTTACGCCTTTTTTGCGCCCTAGATGCACCCTAGTTGACCCCTAGTTGCATCCAAGTTGTGCCCTAGTTGTGCCCTAGTTGTGTCGTAGTTGCCGCCTTGTTGTACCCTAATTGCGGCATAGTTATACCCTAGTTGCATCCAATTTGTGGCCGAGTTGTCCCTTAGTTGCATCCTAGATTCGGCCAAGGTGTGCCCTAGGTGCGCCAAAGTTGTGGTCTAGAGTGCAACTTTGGCCCTAGTTATGCCCTAGTTGCACCTTAGTTACCAATAGCACTTTGCTAGCTTCTTGAGCGCTCATTCCTAGTGGATTTTACCAACTAGATCAATGCCGTAGAATTCCTCTAACAACATCTGCCAAATCTTTTGGTCTCGTGGTAGGACAACTTGGTAGTGAATCAACGTCGCCGTTAGGGGTTGTTGATTAAAAAATCTGTCTTGATGTATTCACCAAACTCCTTGCATCCCTTTGCAAATAGCCTTGTGAGTTATGAGTCTCGTTTGACGATTAACATGCTAGTGTTAGCCACCAAGTCTAGTCGCCGTTGAAGACCATCCACTCGAGTTGTGTTCTTGGGTCAGTACTCGATGTTGCAGTCAAAGTAGCATTCGAGGAACTCCATCCATCGAGTTTGTTGACAGCTCAGATTTGGCAATGTCTTGAGATACTTGAGTATGTTGTGGTCAGATGGGCAATCGGTCGACGCCAACCTTCTTGACCAGATAGGAGGTCGCTACTTAAAATCAAGGGAATGCAAAACCCAGGTTTCGCTTGCCTTTGCCTGCCGGGACAACATTGCGATCCATCTGGCTATCCACGTCAACAAGCTTGAGCATTACCGGGACCCCATCAAGAAATTCCCGGACAGATATGTCGCTCGTCCGCCTCGAATGCAAGTGGACGGGGGTAGAGAGTTCATAATCTAGGACATCCTTGAGGCTTGCTGAAATTGAAAAAAGACTAGATATCTTGTTGAGTAGCATGGCTACGATATCATACACAATAGCTGGTAGCCCCACGACAACCTATGAGACGTCGATCATCTGAACGAGGGCTATGATGGAAGCCACCGGCCTAAATCTGCTAATGCGCCGGGAGGTCGAGGCTAGTCGTGGAGGAGGGGAAGGGGCAGTTTAACATAGTAGACGTACACAAATCCCTATACTCTGCGTGCGGGCATTTTTGGCTTTATGTTTCTAGACCATCACGCATCGACCTCCAATATGTACGCTGACTGGCCGAGGGAGTTTTGGCCTTTTTTCCTGACTTTTGGTGTTATGTTCTTGAAGTTCCTGACACATTCTATCACTTTCCAGAAATTTCATACAAGTATCATGAAACATGTTGAAGTCTTGATATTCTTCGTTGGACTTCTTGAACATTTTCATTAAGGTGTGCCTTTGCAATGCCGAACGGAGCGTAGATGGTGAACAAGTATGAGTTGCGAGGCAGAACACAGTTTGAGAATTTGAGACACTTGAGCTATTCAGAATTAACAGCAAGTATACTTTGATGAGAAGCATCAAATAGATGGAGCACGTACACACAAGTGAGACATAGTCGGGGTCGTCGAGTCAATTGTCAAGTGACGCGTGCGGAGTCGCGTCATGAGTGATCAGATCAAGAAGCTTCGCCAAAGAATTGGGGGGCTTTGAAGATCGTCGGCGAAGATGTGAGATTCATGTTAATACATCTCAATACTTCTCGATGCGTCGAGAAGTTGACCGAAGGGTCATGACACTACTGCTCATGATTCTCAATCGTGGTCAAAGTTGTCAAAATGTACAGGAAGGATCATTGGAGGGCGAGGGAAGCTGGCCAAATTGCCCTCGGCCATCGGAGTGAATATTGAGGCCTCGACGAGCGGTGGGCTATTTGTGTAATGACATAAATTCCCACTCAGAAAGATTAGGGACTCGTGTACGTCTGGTACGTAACACTTCTCCCCTCTTCTAGCCGCGACATCCCGGCGAGCGTACACACGTGGCCTGGTGATGATGGTAATACCCGTTCATTAAATGATCAATGTCACGGAGGTCAACGTAGGATTCCTACCTGTTATGCGCGGCGTTGTAGTTGTGCAGCTTGGCAAGATGTTTTGTTGTTTTTCCATGACGTTGGTGGCCGAGGATGTCTTCAATGTCGTACTCTGAGTCCTTGTCCACTTGTACAAGAGGCAGAGGTACATCCCTGCCGGGGAAGTTATGGCCGGGGTCTTGGTAGTGCTTGAGTCTGCTGATGTGGAACACCGGGTGAACTTGCATAATGTCCGGGAGTTTGAGTCGTGCAACCACAAGGGTTTGCATGTTCTTGATCTCAAAAGGGTCCAACCATCAGGATTTGAGCTTCAAACAGTCGACTCCGCGGAGTTTTTATGTGGAGAACTGAGCTGAGGAGAACTTTGTCGCCAACTACAAATACGTCGTTGCGATGTTGGTCGGCTGCTTGCTTCATTACCGCTTGTATCTTCGTGATCGTCTGCCGTGTTTCTTTCTAGATGGTGGAGAAGTCGTAGCGTTAGATGTTGACCGTAGGAATGTTGCTTTGGCTATAAAGTCCGGCTGGTCTGGCAGGAATTTTGCCATACGCCACTTCAAACAGAGCTTTACTCGTTGCAGTGGACGTTGCGGAGTTACATACAGTTTTGGCGATCGGGGGTTTGGCTCCCCAATCCGTCCAGTGTGGTTTGCAACATGTTTGGAGAAGTTGTTAGAGCGTCTCATTGGTCAGCTCGGTTTGGCCGTCGGTTTGAGGGTGGAACGAGTTGAAAGCTGGATCCGGCTACCGTAGTGATTAATTAGTTTGCACCAAAAACGACTAGTGAATCGACCGTCTCCGTCGTTCGTGATGGTTCTTGCCACGCCATGTAGTCGTACGATGTTTTTTAGAAACAACCGTGTAGTTCCTTTGACCGGTAGCCCAGTGACGAAGTCCATAGAGATGTCGGTCTATGGTTCCGTCAGAATGGGTAGCAGCTGCAGAAGTCCTGATGGTTGCGTGCGACGGGATTTTTATCGCTGATTCGTGTCACAGGATTTGCAGAAGTTGGCCACGTCGGTTTGCATCTTGTCCCACCAGTAGTGCTTTGCCAGCTTCTTTAACGTCTTTTCCTCTCAGAAATGTCCACCTGGACCGGTGTCGTGGCACTCCTCGAGCAACATGTGGTGGAGTTTGTCATTTGAGGGAAT
>SZWC01006268.1:16926-32658 GCA_023375785.1 Penium margaritaceum | reverse complement strand
TGGTTGCGAGTGGTTGCGAGTGGTTGCGAGTGGTTGCAAGTGGTTGCGAGTCATTGTGAGGGTTTGTGTGTGGTTGCAAGTGGTAAGGAGTTATTGCGAGTGGTTTCAAGTGGCTGTGAGTGCTCGTGTCTGGTTGTAAGTGGTTGCGAGTGGTTGCAAGTGGTTGTGAGTGGTTGTGAGTAGCTGTGAGCTATTTGGAGTGGTTGCGAATGGTTCCAATTGATTGTAAATGGTTGCTACTTGTTGTGAATTGTTCCAAGTTGTTGCGTGTGGTTGCTAGTGGTTGCGAATGGTTGTGAGTGCTTGCAACTGGTTGCGAGTGGTTGCGAGCGGTTACGAGTGCTTACAGGTGTTTGGGAATGCTTGCAAGTGGTTACGAGTGGTTGCAGGTGGTTGTGAGTGGTTGCATGTGATTCTGAGTGGCTGTGAAATGTTGTATGTGGTTTTGAGTGGTTGCGAGTAGTTGCAAGTGGTTGTGAGTGGTTGCGAGTGGTTGCGAGTGGTTGTGAGTGGTTGCATGTGGTTGCGAGTGGTTGAGAGTGGTTGGGAGTGGTTGCAAGTGGTTGCGAGTGGTTGCAAGTGGTTGTGAGTGGTTGCCCGTGGATACAAGTAGTTGCAAGTGGTTGTGAGTGGTTGTAAGTGGTTGAGAGTGGTTGTAAGTGGCTGCAAGTGGATGCAAGTGGTTGGGAGTGGTTGCGAGTGGTTTCAAGTTGTTGCAAGTGGTTGCAGTTGGTTGTGAGTGGTTGTGAGTGCTTGCCAGTGGTTGCAAGTGGTTGGAAGTGGTTGCGCGTGGTTTTGAATGGTTACGAGTAGTTGCGAGTGGATGCGAATGGTTGTTAGTGGTTTCAAGTGGTTGTGAGTGCTCGTGTATGGTTGTAAGTGGTTGCGAGTGGTTGCAAGTGGTTGTGAGTGGTTGTGAGTGGTTGCGAGTGGTTGTGAGTGGTTGCGTGTGGTTGCTAGTGCTTGCGTATGGTTGCGAGTGCTTACAACTGGTTGCGAGTGGTTGCAAGCGGTTGCGAGTGCTTACAGGTGTTTGGGAATGCTTGCAAGTGGTCACGAGTGGTTGCAGGTGGTTGTGAGTGGTTGCATGTGATTATGAGTGGCCGTGAAACATTGTATGTGGTTTTGAGTGGTTGCGAGTAGTTACGAGTGGTTGTGGGTGGTTGCGAGTGGTTGCGAGTGGTTGTGAGTGGTTGCATGTGGTTGCGAGTGGTTGAGAGTGGTTGGGAGTAGTTGCAAGTGGTTGCGAGTGGTTGCAAGTGGTTGCGAGTGGTTGCCCGTGGATACAAGTGGTTGCGAGTGGTTGTGAGTGGTTGTAAGTGGTTGAGAGTGGTTGTAAGTGGTTGCAAGTGGTTGCAAGTGGTTGGGAGTGGTTGCGCGTGGTTGTGAGTGGTTACGAGTAGTTGCGAGTGGATGCAAATGGTTGTTAGTGGTTTCAAGTGGTTGTGAGTACTTGCAAGTGGTTGCGAGTTCTTGCAAGTGTTTGTGAGTAATTGTGAGTGGTTGCGTGTGGTTGCTAGTGCTTGCGAGTGGTTGTGAGTGGCTGCGAGTGGTCGCGAGTGGTTGTGAGTGGTTTTGAGTGGCTGCGAGTGGTTGGGAGTGGTTGCGAGTGGTTGCGGGTGGTTGCAGGTGGTTGCGAGTGACTACGAGTAATTGTGAGTGGTTGCGAGTCGTTGCAATTGGTTGCGACTGGTTGCGAGTGGTTGCGAGTGGTTGCGAGTGATTACAAGTGGCTGTGAGCGGAAACAAGAGGATGCGAGTGGCTACAAGTGGTTGCGAGTGGTTGGTAGTGGTAACGAGTGGTTGCGAGTGGTTGCGAGTGGTAGGGAGTGTTTGCGAGTGGTTGTGACTTGTTGTGAGTGGTTGCGAATGGTTGCGAGTGGTTGCGAGTTGTTGTGAGTGGTTGCGAGTAGTTTCAAATTGTTGCGAGTTGTAGCGAGTGGTTGCGGATGGTTACCATACGTTGCCAGTGTTTGCAAGTGGTTGCGAGTGGTTGCAAGTGGTTGCAACTGGTTGCAAGTGGTTTCAAGTGGTTTCGAGTGCTTGCAAGTGGTTTCAAGTGGTTCCGACGGTTACGAGTGGTTGCGAGTTGTGGCGAGTGGTTGCGAGTGGTTGCGAGTGTTTGCGAATGGTTACTAGTGGTTGCGAGTGCATGCAAGTGGTTGCAAGTAGTTGCAAGTAATGCAAGTGGTTGCGAGTGGTTGGGAGTGGTTGCGAGTGTTTGCGAATGGTTACTAGTGGTTGCGAGTGCATGCAAGTGGTTGCAAGTAGTTGCAAGTAATGCAAGTGGTTGCGAGTGGTTGGGAGTGGTTGCGAGTGGTTGCGAGTGGTTGCGAGTAGTTGCGAGTGGTTACGAGTTGTTGCGAGTGAATGCGAGTGGTTACAAGTGGTTACGAGTGGTATTGAGTGGTTGGCATTGGTTACTAGTGGTTACAAGTGGTTGCGAATGGTTGCAAGTGGTTGCAAGCAGTTGCGAGTGGTTGCGAGTGGTTGCGAGAGGTTGCGAGTGGTTCCGAGTGGTTATGAGTAATTGCGAGTGATTGCGAGTGGTTCCAAGTAGTTGCTAGTGGTTGCGAGTGGTTGGGAGTGATTGCAAGTGGTTGCATGTGGTTGTGGGTGGTTGAGAGTGGTTGTGAGTGGTTGCTAGTGGTTGGGAGTGGCTGCAAGTGGTTGCGAGTGGTTGCGAGTGGTTGCGAGTGGTTGCGAGTGGTTGCAAGTGGTTACAATCGATTGTGAGTGGTTGTGCATGGTTGTAAGTGCTTACGAATGGATGCAAGTGGTCTTGAATAGTTGCAAGTGGTTTAGAGTGGTTGTGAGTAGTTATGAGTGGTTGCGAGTGTTTGCAAGTGGTAGCGAGTGCTTGCAAGTGGTAGCGAGTGCTTCCAAGTGATTGAGAGTAGTTGCCGATTGTTGCAAGTGGGTATGAGTGGTTGTGAGTGGTTGCTAGTGGTTGCATGGGTTGCGAGTGGTTGCGAGTAGTTGCGTGTGGTTGGAAGTTGTTGCCAGTGGCTGGGAGTGGTTGGAAGTGGTTGCCTGTGGTTGTGTTTGGTTACAAGTGGTTGCGAGTGGTTGAGAGTGCTTGCAAATGCTTTTGAGTGGTTGTGAGTGGTTGCGAGTGGTAACTAGTGGTTGCGAGTGATTCGATGGGGATGAAAGTGGTTGCGAGTGGTTGCAATTGGTTGCAAGTGGTTGTGAATGGTCCCGGCTGGTTGCGAGTGGTTGCGAGTGCTTGCAAGTAGTTGTGAGTGTTTTCAAGTGGTTGCGAGTGGTTGCAAGTGGTTGCGAGTCGTTGCAAATGGTTGCGAGTGGTTGTGACTGGTTGCGAGTGGCTGCGAATGGTTATGAGTGGTTGCAAGTAATTGTGAGTGGTTGCGAGTGGTTGCGAGTGGTTGCGAGTGGTTGGGAATGGTTGCAAATGGTTGTGAGTTGTTGCGAGTGCTTTCAAGTGGTTGCCAATGATTGTGACTGGTTGCAAATGGTTGCAAGTGGTTGCGAGTGCTTGCAAGTGGTTGTTAGTGGTTGCGAGTGGTTGCAAGAGCTTACGATTGGTTGCAAGTCATTGTGAGTTCTTGTGAGTGGTCGCGAGTGGTTACGAGTGGTTTTGAGTGGTTGCAAGTGGTTGTGAGTGGTTGCGAGTGGTTACGAGTGGTTTTGAGTGGTTGCAAGTGGTTGTGAGTGGTTTTGAGTCCTTATGAGTGGTTGCGAGTGGTTGCGATTGGTTCCAATTGATTGTGTTCGGTTGCGACTCGTAGCGAGCAGTTGCAAGTTTGTGCGAGTGGTTAAAAGTGATTGCGAATGGTTGCGAGTGGTTGCGAGTGGTTACGAGTGGTTATGAGTGCTTGCAAGTGGATGCGAGTGGTTGCGAGTGGTTGTCAGTGGTTGCGAGTGGTTGCGAGTCAGTGCGAGTGGTTACGCGTGGTTGTGAGTGGTTGAGAGTGGTTGCAAGTGGTTGTGAGTGGTTGCGAGTGGTTACGAGTGGTTATGAGTGCTTGCAAGTGGATGCGAGTGGTTGCGAGTGGTTGTCAGTGGTTGCGAGTGGTTGCGAGTCAGTGCGAGTGGTTACGCGTGGTTGTGAGTGGTTGAGAGTGGTTGCAAGTGGTTGTGAGTGGTTGCGAGTGGTTACGAGTGGTTATGAGTGCTTGCAAGTGGATGCGAGTGGTTGCGAGTGGTTGTCAGTGGTTGCGAGTGGTTGCGAGTCAGTGCGAGTGGTTACGCGTGGTTGTGAGTGGTTGAGAGTGGTTGCAAGTGGTTGTGAGTGGTTGCGAGTGGTTACGAGTGGTTATGAGTGCTTGCAAGTGGATGCGAGTGGTTGCGAGTGGTTGTCAGTGGTTGCGAGTGGTTGCGAGTCAGTGCGAGTGGTTACGCGTGGTTGTGAGTGGTTGAGAGTGGTTGCAAGTGGTTGTGAGTGGTTGCGAGTGGTTACGAGTGGTTATGAGTGCTTGCAAGTTGATGCGAGTGGTTGCGAGTTGTTGTGAGTGGTTGGGAGTGGTTGCGAGTGGTTGCAAGTGGTTGCGATTGGTTGCGAGTGGTTGAAAATGGTTGCCAGTGGTTGAAAGGGGTTACGAGTGATTGCGAGTCAGTACGAGTGGTTACCCGTGGTTGTGAGTGGTTGAGAGTGGTTGCAAGTGGTTGTGAGTGGTTGTCACTGGTTCCAAGTGGTTGTGAGTGGTTGCAAGTGGTTGCGAGTGATTGTAAGTGGTTGCAAGTTGTTGCGAGTGGTTGCGAGTGGTTGCGAGTGGTTTCAAGTGGTTGGAAGTGGTTGTGAGTGCTTGCAAGTGGTTGCAAGTGGTTGAAAGTGGTTGCAACTTGTTGCGAGTGATTACGAGTGGTCGGGAGTGGTTGCAAATGGTTGTGAGTGGTTTCAAGTGGTTGCGAGGGAGTGCAAGTGGTTTTGAGTGGTTGTGAGTCAATGAGAATGTTTGTTAGTGGTTGCGAGTTGTTTCCAGTGGTTGTGAGTGGTTGGGAGTGGTTTTGTGTGGTTGCGAGTGGTCTCGAGTGGTTGCGAGTGGTTGCGAGTGGTTGCGAGTGGTTGCAAGTGGTTGCGAGTGGTTGTAAGTGGTTGCATGTGGTTGAGAGTTGTTGCAAGTTGTTTTGAGTGGTTGCGAGGGGTTACGAGTGGTTGCGAGTGGTTATCAGTGGTTGCGAGTGGTTACGAGTGGATGCGAGTGGTTGCGAGTGGTTGCGAATGGTTGCAAGTGGTTCCAAGGTGTTGTGAGTGGTTACGAGTTGTTGCAAGTGGTTACGAGTGGTTGGGAGTGGTTGCGAATGGTTGCGAGTGATTGTGAGTGGTTGCGAGTGGCTGCGAGTGGTTGCGAGTGGCTGCGAGTGGTTGCGAGTGGCTGCGAGTGGTTGCGAGTGGCTGCGAGTGGTTGCGAGTGGCTGCGAGTGGTTGCGAGTGGCTGCGAGTGGTTGCGAGTGGCTGCGAGTGGTTGCGAGTGGCTGCGAGTGGTTGCGAGTGGCTGCGAGTGGTTGCGAGTGGCTGCGAGTGGTTGCGAGTGGCTGCGAGTGGTTGCGAGTGGCTGCGAGTGGTTGCGAGTGGCTGCGAGTGGTTGCGAGTGGCTGCGAGTGGTTGCGAGTGGCTGCGAGTGGTTGCGAGTGGCTGCGAGTGGTTGCGAGTGGCTGCGAGTGGTTGCGAGTGGCTGCGAGTGGTTGCGAGTGGCTGCGAGTGGTTGCGAGTGGCTGCGAGTGGTTGCGAGTGGCTGCGAGTGGTTGCGAGTGGCTGCGAGTGGTTGCGAGTGGCTGCGAGTGGTTGCGAGTGGCTGCGAGTGGTTGCGAGTGGCTGCGAGTGGTTGCGAGTGGCTGCGAGTGGTTGCGAGTGGCTGCGAGTGGTTGCGAGTGGCTGCGAGTGGTTGCGAGTGGCTGCGAGTGGTTGCGAGTGGCTGCGAGTGGTTGCGAGTGGCTGCGAGTGGTTGCGAGTGGCTGCGAGTGGTTGCGAGTGGCTGCGAGTGGTTGCGAGTGGCTGCGAGTGGTTGCGAGTGGCTGCGAGTGGTTGCGAGTGGCTGCGAGTGGTTGCGAGTGGCTGCGAGTGGTTGCGAGTGGCTGCGAGTGGTTGCGAGTGGCTGCGAGTGGTTGCGAGTGGCTGCGAGTGGTTGCGAGTGGCTGCGAGTGGTTGCGAGTGGCTGCGAGTGGTTGCGAGTGGCTGCGAGTGGTTGCGAGTGGCTGCGAGTGGTTGCGAGTGGCTGCGAGTGGTTGCGAGTGGCTGCGAGTGGTTGCGAGTGGCTGCGAGTGGTTGCGAGTGGCTGCGAGTGGTTGCGAGTGGCTGCGAGTGGTTGCGAGTGGCTGCGAGTGGTTGCGAGTGGCTGCGAGTGGTTGCGAGTGGCTGCGAGTGGTTGCGAGTGGCTGCGAGTGGTTGCGAGTGGCTGCGAGTGGTTGCGAGTGGCTGCGAGTGGTTGCGAGTGGCTGCGAGTGGTTGCGAGTGGCTGCGAGTGGTTGCGAGTGGCTGCGAGTGGTTGCGAGTGGCTGCGAGTGGTTGCGAGTGGCTGCGAGTGGTTGCGAGTGGCTGCGAGTGGTTGCGAGTGGCTGCGAGTGGTTGCGAGTGGCTGCGAGTGGTTGCGAGTGGCTGCGAGTGGTTGCGAGTGGCTGCGAGTGGTTGCGAGTGGCTGCGAGTGGTTGCGAGTGGCTGCGAGTGGTTGCGAGTGGCTGCGAGTGGTTGCGAGTGGCTGCGAGTGGTTGCGAGTGGCTGCGAGTGGTTGCGAGTGGCTGCGAGTGGTTGCGAGTGGCTGCGAGTGGTTGCGAGTGGCTGCGAGTGGTTGCGAGTGGCTGCGAGTGGTTGCGAGTGGCTGCGAGTGGTTGCGAGTGGCTGCGAGTGGTTGCGAGTGGCTGCGAGTGGTTGCGAGTGGCTGCGAGTGGTTGCGAGTGGCTGCGAGTGGTTGCGAGTGGCTGCGAGTGGTTGCGAGTGGCTGCGAGTGGTTGCGAGTGGCTGCGAGTGGTTGCGAGTGGCTGCGAGTGGTTGCGAGTGGCTGCGAGTGGTTGCGAGTGGCTGCGAGTGGTTGCGAGTGGCTGCGAGTGGTTGCGAGTGGCTGCGAGTGGTTGCGAGTGGCTGCGAGTGGTTGCGAGTGGCTGCGAGTGGTTGCGAGTGGCTGCGAGTGGTTGCGAGTGGCTGCGAGTGGTTGCGAGTGGCTGCGAGTGGTTGCGAGTGGCTGCGAGTGGTTGCGAGTGGCTGCGAGTGGTTGCGAGTGGCTGCGAGTGGTTGCGAGTGGCTGCGAGTGGTTGCGAGTGGCTGCGAGTGGTTGCGAGTGGCTGCGAGTGGTTGCGAGTGGCTGCGAGTGGTTGCGAGTGGCTGCGAGTGGTTGCGAGTGGCTGCGAGTGGTTGCGAGTGGCTGCGAGTGGTTGCGAGTGGCTGCGAGTGGTTGCGAGTGGCTGCGAGTGGTTGCGAGTGGCTGCGAGTGGTTGCGAGTGGCTGCGAGTGGTTGCGAGTGGCTGCGAGTGGTTGCGAGTGGCTGCGAGTGGTTGCGAGTGGCTGCGAGTGGTTGCGAGTGGCTGCGAGTGGTTGCGAGTGGCTGCGAGTGGTTGCGAGTGGCTGCGAGTGGTTGCGAGTGGCTGCGAGTGGTTGCGAGTGGCTGCGAGTGGTTGCGAGTGGCTGCGAGTGGTTGCGAGTGGCTGCGAGTGGTTGCGAGTGGCTGCGAGTGGTTGCGAGTGGCTGCGAGTGGTTGCGAGTGGCTGCGAGTGGTTGCGAGTGGCTGCGAGTGGTTGCGAGTGGCTGCGAGTGGTTGCGAGTGGCTGCGAGTGGTTGCGAGTGGCTGCGAGTGGTTGCGAGTGGCTGCGAGTGGTTGCGAGTGGCTGCGAGTGGTTGCGAGTGGCTGCGAGTGGTTGCGAGTGGTTGGGAGTGGTTGGGAGTGGTTGTGAGCGGTTGTGAGTGGTTGCAAGTGGTTGCGAGTGGCTTTGAGTGATTGTGAGTGGTTGCGAGTGGTTGCGAGTGGTTGCGATTCGTTGTGAGTGGTTGCGATTGGTTGCAAGTGGTTACGAGTGGTTGCACGTGGTTGCGAGTGGTTGCGAGTAGTTGCAGGTGGTTTGGAGTGATTGCGAGTGGTTGGGAGTGGTTGCGAGTGGTTATGAGTGGTTGTGAGTTATTGCGAGGTATCGCGAGTGGTTGCGCATGGTTACAAGTGGTTGCGAGTGGTTACGAGTGGTTGCTAGTGGTTGTGAGTGGTTGCAAATGGTTATGAGTGGTGGCGAGTTGTTGCGAGTGGTTGCAAGCGATTGCGAGTGGTTGGAAGTGGTTTCGAGTTGTTCTGAGTTTTTGCAAATGGTTGCGAGTAGTTGCGAATGGTTACGAGTGGTTGTGAGTTGCTGCGACTGGCTGTGAGTGGTTGAGACTGGTTGCAAGTGGTTGTGAGTTGTTGCAGGTGGTTACAAATGGTTGTAAGTAGTTGCGAGTGGTTGGTCTGTTACGAGTGGTTGCGAGTGGTTGCTAAAGGTTGCGAGTGGTTTTGAGTGGTCGTGAGTGGTTGCGAGTGGTTGCGAGTCATTGCGAGTGGTTGCGAGTGGTTGCATGTGGTTGCGAGTGGTTGCGAGTGGTTGCGAGAAGTTGCAAGTTGTTGGGAGTGGTTGCAAGTGGTTGCGAGTGGTTGTAAGTGGTTGCATGTGGTTGCGAATGGTTGCGAGTGATTGTGAGTGGTTGTAAGTGGTTGTGAGGCGTTGTGAGTGGTTGCGAGTGGTTTCGAGTGGTTGTGCGTTGTTGCCAGTGGTTGCGAGTCCTTGCGAGTGGTTGTTAGTAGTTGTGAGTGGTTTCAAGTTGTTGCGAGTGGTTGCGAGTGCTTGCAAGTGGTTGCAAGTGGTTGTGAGTGGTTGCAAGTGGTTACGAGTGGTTGCAATTTGTTGCGAGTGGTTGCGAGTGGTTTCGTATGGTTACAAATGTTTGCGAGTGGTTGTAAGTGGTTGCAATTTGTTGTGAGTGGTCTTGAATGGTTGCAAATGGTTGCGAGTTGTTACGACTGGTAATGAGTGCTTGCAAGTGATGGCGAGTGGTTGCGAGTGGTTGTAAGTAGTTGCAAATAGTTGCCAGTAGTTGCGAGAGGTTGCTAGTGGTAGTGAGTGGTTGTGAGTAGTTGTGATTGGTTGCGAGTGGTTGTGAGTGGTTGTGAGTTGTTGCAAGTGGTTGCGAGTGGTTGCTAGTGGTAGTGAGTGGTTGTGAGTAGTTGTGATTGGTTGCGAGTGGTTGTGAGTGGTTGTGAGTTGTTGCAAGTGGTTGCGAGTGGTTGTAAGTGGTTGCGAGTGGTTGTTAGTGGTTGCGAGTTGTTGCGAGTGGTTGCAGCAGGTTGCGGATGGTTGTGGCTGGTTGTGAGTGGTTTCAAGTGGTTGCGAGTGGTTACAAGTGGTTGCGAGTGGTTGCGAGTGGTTGCGAGTAGTTGTGAGTAGTTACCAGTGGTTGCGATTGGTTGCAAATGGTTGCATGTGGTCGTGAGTGGTTACAAGTGGTTGCGAGTGGTTGCGAGTGGTTGCGAGTGGTTGCAAGTTGTTGCGAGTGGTTGCGAGTGGTTACGAGTAGTTGCGAGTTGAAGCGAGTGGTTGCAAGAGATCCTAAGTGGTTGCAAGTGGTTGTGAGTGGTTACGAGTGGATGCAAGTAGTTGTGAGTCGTTGGGTGTGGCTGCGAGTGGTTGGGAGTGGTTGCAAGTGGTTGGGATTGGTTGTGATTTATTGCGAGTGGTTGCAAATGGTTGCGAGTAGTTGCTAGGGATTGCGAGAGATTGCGAGTCAGTACGAGTGGTTACGACTGGTTGCGAGTGGTTGGGAGTGGTTGCTTGTGGTGTAAAGTGGTTGGGAGTGGTTGCGAGTGGTTGTGAGTGGTTGCGAGTGGTTGCGAGTGGTTACAAGTGGTTGCGAGTGGTTGTACATGGTTGAGAGTGGTTATGAGTGGTTGCAAGTAGTTGCGACTCTTTGCAAGTGGTTTGAGTGGTTATGAGTCGATGAGAGTGGTTGCGAGTGGCTGCGAGTGGTTTCGAGTGGTTGTGAGTGGTTGGGAGTGGTTGCGAGTGGTTGCGAGTGGTTACAAGTGGTTGCGAGTGGTTGTACATGGTTGAGAGTGGTTATGAGTGGTTGCAAGTAGTTGCGACTCTTTGCAAGTGGTTTGAGTGGTTATGAGTCGATGAGAGTGGTTGCGAGTGGCTGCGAGTGGTTTCGAGTGGTTGTGAGTGGTTGGGAGTGGTTGCGAGTGGTTGCGAGTGGTTACAAGTGGTTGCGAGTGGTTGTACATGGTTGAGAGTGGTTATGAGTGGTTGCAAGTAGTTGCGACTCTTTGCAAGTGGTTTGAGTGGTTATGAGTCGATGAGAGTGGTTGCGAGTGGCTGCGAGTGGTTTCGAGTGGTTGTGAGTGGTTGGGAGTGGTTGCGAGTGGTTGCGAGTGGTTACAAGTGGTTGCGAGTGGTTGTACATGGTTGAGAGTGGTTATGAGTGGTTGCAAGTAGTTGCGACTCTTTGCAAGTGGTTTGAGTGGTTATGAGTCGATGAGAGTGGTTGCGAGTGGCTGCGAGTGGTTTCGAGTGGTTGTGAGTGGTTGGGAGTGGTTGCGAGTGGTTGCGAGTGGTTACAAGTGGTTGCGAGTGGTTGTACATGGTTGAGAGTGGTTATGAGTGGTTGCAAGTAGTTGCGACTCTTTGCAAGTGGTTTGAGTGGTTATGAGTCGATGAGAGTGGTTGCGAGTGGCTGCGAGTGGTTTCGAGTGGTTGTGAGTGGTTGGGAGTGGTTGCGAGTGGTTGCGAGTGGTTGCGAGTGGTTGCGAGTGGTTGCGAGTGGTTGCAAGTGGTTGCAAGTGGTTACGAGTGGTTGTGAGTGGTTTCAAGTGGTTGGGAGTGGTTCCGAGTGGTCGTGAGTGGTTGGGAGTGGTTGTGAGTCGTTGCAAGTGGTTGCAGGTGGTTTCGAGTGGATGCGAGTGGTTACGAGTGGTTGCGAGTGGTTGCGAATGATTGAGAGGGATTTTGAGTGGTTGCAGGTGGTTACGAGCACTTGAAAGTGGTTTTGAGTGGTTGTGAGGCGATGAGAGTGGTTCCGAGTGGTTTCAAGTGGTTGTGAGTGGTTGGGAGTGGTTTTGTGTTGTTGCAAGTGGTTGCGACTGGTTGCGAGTTGTTGTGAGTGGTTGCAATTGATAGCGAGTTTTTGCATGTGGTTGCGTGTGGTTGTAAGTGGTTGCATGTGGTTGAGAGTAAATGTGAGTGGTTGTGAGTGGGTACGAGTGGTTGTGAGTGGTTGCAAGTGGTTTTGAATGGTTGCAAGTGGTTAGAAGTGGTTGCGAGTGGTTACGAGTGGTTGCGAGTGGTTGTGAGGGGTTGCGAGTGGTTGCTAGTTGTTGCGAGTGGTTGCGACTGGTTGCAAGTGGTTGTGAGTAGTTAGGAGTGGTTGCGAGTGGTCACGAGTGGTTGGGAGTAGTCGCGTGTGGTTGCGAGTGGTTGCAAGTTAGTTCCGAGTGGTTGTGAGTGTTTGTAAGTGGTTGATAGTAGTTACGAGTGGTTTTTTGTGGTTACGAGTGGTTGCGAGTGGTTACGAGTGGTTGTGAGTGGTTGCGTAAAGTTTGGACTGGTGGTGAATGGTTGCGAGGGGTTGCGAGTGGTAGTAAGTGATTGCGAGTGGATGGGAGTGGTTGCGAGTGGTTGCAAGTGGTTGCAAATGGTTGCGAGTAGTTGCTAGTGGTTGCGAGTTGTTGCGAGTTGTTGCGAGTGGTTGCAAGTGTTTGCAAGTGGTTGCAAGTGGTTGCGAGTGGTTGCAAGTTGTTGCGAGTGGTTGTGAGTGCTCACAAGTGGCTGTGAGTGGTTGCAATTGGTTGCAAATGTTTGCGAGTGGTTGCAAGTGGTTGCGAGTGGTTGCAAGTGGTTGCGAGAGGTTCCGAGTGGTTGTAAGTGGTTACGAGTGGATGCAAGTTGTTGCGGGTAGTTCCGAGTCATTATGAGTGATTGTGAGTGGTCGCGAGTGGTTGTGAGTGGTTGCGAGTGGTTTTGAGTGGTTGTGAGACGTTGCTAGTGGCTGCGCGTGGTTGCGAGTGGTTGCGAGTGGTTGTGAGTGGTTGCGAATGGTTGCAAGTGGTTGCGAGTGGTTACGAGTGGTTGCGAGTCATTACAAGTGGTTGCAATTTGTTATGAGAGGTTGCAAGTTGTTACGAGTGGTTATGAGTGGTTACAAGTAGTTGTGAGTGGTTGCGAGTGGTTGCGAGTGGTTGTGAGTGGTTGCGAGTGGTTGCGAGTGGTTGCGAGTGGTTGCAAGTGGTTGCGAGAGGTTGCGATTGGTTCTCTGTGGTGGCAAGTGGTTGTGATTGGTTGCGAGTGCTTGCAAGTGGTTGTGAGCGGTTGCCACTGGTTGCAAGTGGTTGCTAGTGGTTGTGTGTGGTTGCGAGAGGTTGCGAGTGGTTGCGAGTGGTTGGAGTGGTTGCGAGTTGTTCCGAGTGGTTGTAGGGGGTTCGGAGTGATTCCGAGTGGTTGGGTATGGTTGCAAGTGGTTTCGAGTGGTTGTGAGTGGTTGCGAGTGGTTGTGCATGGTTGCGAGTGGTTACGAGTGGTTGCGAGTGGTTACAAGAGGTTGTGAGTAGTTACGAGTTGCTGCGAGTGGTTGCCAGTGTTCGCGAATGGGTGCGACTGGTTGCAAGTGGTTGCAAGTAGTTGCAAGTAGTTACAAGTTGTTGCAAGTGGTTACAAGTGGTTGCGAGCGGTGGCTAAAGGTTGCGAGTGGTTGCGAATGGTTGCGGGTGTTTCCAAGTGATCACTAGTGATTGTGAGTGGTTGCAAGTGGTTGTGAGTGTTTCCAAGTGGCTGTTAGTGGTTGTGAGTGGTTACTAGTGGTTGCGAGTGGTTGTTAGTGGTTGCGAGTGGTTGCGAGTGGTTACAAGTGGTTGCGAGTCGTTACAAGTGGTTGTGAGTTGTTGTGAGTGGTTGCAAGTGGTTGCGAGTGGTTGTGAGTGGTTACTAGTGGTTGCGAGTGGTTGTTAGTGGTTGCGAGTGGTTGCGAGTGGTTACAAGTGGTTGCGAGTCGTTACAAGTGGTTGTGAGTTGTTGTGAGTGGTTGCAAGTTGTTGCATGTGGTTGCAAATGGTTGCAAGTTATCGTGAGTGGTTGCGAGTGGTTGTGAGTGGTTACGAGTGGTTGCAAGTGGTTGTAAGTGGTTGCGAGAAGTTGTGACTGGTTGCGAGTGGTTGTGACTGGTTGCAATTGGTTGCGATTGGTTGCAAGTGGTTATGAGTGCTTGCAAGTTGTTGCGAGTGGTTACGAGTGGTTACAAGTTACTACGAGTAGTTGCGAGTGGTTGTGAGTGGTTGCAAGTGGTTACGAGTGGTTGCGAGTGGTTGCAAGTGGTTGCGATTGGTTGTGAGTGGTTTTGTGTGGTTGCAAGTGGTTGCAAGAGGTTGCGAGTGGTTGCGCATCGTTACAAGTGGTGGGGAGTGGTTGCAAGTGGTTGCGAGTGGTTGCAAGTGAATGCGAGTTGTTGGGAGTGGTTGCGAGTGGTTGAGAGTTGTTGCAAATGGTTGCAAGTACTTGTGAGTGGTTTCCATTGGTTGTGAGTGGTTGTGAGTGGTTGCGAGTGGTTGCGAGTGGTTGCGAGTGGTTGTTAGTGGTAATGAGTGGTTACAAGTGGTTGCGAGTGGTTGCGAGTGGTTGCGAGTGGTTGCAAGTGGTTGCAACTGGTTGCGAGTGGTTATGAGTAGTTGCGAGTGGTTGCCAGTGGTTGCAAGTGGTTGCAAGTGGTTGCGAGTGGTTGCAGGTGGTTCGGATTGATTGCGAGTGGTTGGGAGTGGTTGCAAGTGGTTGTGAGTGCTTGCGAGTGGTTACGAGTGGTTGCGTGTGGTTACCATTGGTTGCGAGTGGTTACAAGTGGTTGCGAGTTGTTTCGTGTGGTTGTGAGTGCTTGCAAGTGGTTGCGAATGGTTGCGAGTGGTTGCGAGTGATTGCAAGTTGTTGGAAGTGGTTGCGAGTGGTTGCAAGTTGCGAGTTGTTGTGAGTGGTTGCGAGTTGCTGCAACTGGTTGCGAGTGGTTGCGAATGGTTGCAAGTGGTTGTGAGTGGTTGTGAGTGGTTGCGAGTGGTTGCCAGTGGTTGCGAGTGGTTGAAGGTCGTTCGGAATGATTGCGAGTGGTTGGGAGTGGTTGCGAGTGGTTACTAGTGGTTGCGAGTGGTTAAAAGTGGTTGTGAGTGGTTGCGAGTGGTTGCGAGTGGTTGCCAGTTGTTGCAAGTAGTTGTGAATGGTTGCGAGTGGTCTGAGTGGTTGCAATTGGTTGCAAGTGAGTGCAAGTGGTTGCAAGTGGTTGCAAGTGGTTGCGAGTTATTGTGAATGGTTGCAAGCAGTTGCGAGTGGTTGCGAGTGGTTGCTAGTTTCTACACTGGTTACGACTGGTTGCCGGTGGTTGCGAGTGGTTGTGAGTGGTTGTGAGTGGTTGTGAGCTGTTACGAGTGGTTGCAAGTGGTTGCCAGTGGTTGCGAGTGGTTGCAAGTGGTTGCGACTGGTTACAAGTGGTTGCAAGTGGTTTCGAGTGGTTGCCAGAAGTTGCGAGTGGTTGTGAGTGGTTGCGAGTGCATGCAAGTGGTTCCAAGTGGTTGCAAGTGATTGCAATATGTTGCGACTGGTAGCGAGTGGTTGCGAGTGGTTGCGAGTAGTTATGAGTGGTTGCCAATGGTTTCGAGTGGTTGCGAGTGGTTACAAGTGGTTACGAGTGGTTGCGAGTGGTTGCGAGTGGTTGTGAGTGATTGTGAGTGGTTGCGAGTGGTTGCGAATGGTTGCGAGTGGTTGCAAGTGGTTGCAAGTGGTTGCGAGTGGTTACGAGTGGTTACGAGTGGTTGCGAGTAGTTGGGAGTGGTTACGAGTAGTTGGGAGTGGTTGCGAGTAGTTGGGAGTGGTTACGAGTAGTTGGGAGTGGTTGCGAGTAGTTGGGAGTGGTTACGAGTAGTTGGGAGTGGTTGCGAGTAGTTGGGAGTGGTTACGAGTAGTTGGGAGTGGTTGCGAGTAGTTGGGAGTGGTTACGAGTAGTTGGGAGTGGTTGCGAGTAGTTGGGAGTGGTTACGAGTAGTTGGGAGTGGTTGCGAGTAGTTGGGAGTGGTTACGAGTAGTTGGGAGTGGTTGCGAGTAGTTGGGAGTGGTTACGAGTAGTTGGGAGTGGTTGCGAGTAGTTGGGAGTGGTTACGAGTGGTTGGGAGTGGTTGCGAGTGGTTGCCAGTGGTTGCGAGTGGTTGCGAGTGGTTACAAGTGGTTGCAAGTGGGTGCGAGTAGTTGCGCGTGGTTGCAAGTGGTTGCGAGTGGTTGTGAATGGTTGCTAGTGGTTACAAGTGGTTGTGAGTGGTTGCGAGTGGTTGCGAGTGGTTGCGAGTGGTTACGACTTGTTACGATTGGTTGCGAGTAGTTGGGAGTGGTTACGAGTAGTTGGGAGTGGTTGCGAGTGGTTGGTTACAAGTGGTTGCGATTGGTTGCGAATGGTTGCGAGTGGTTACAAGTGGTTGCAAGTGGCTGCGAGTGTTTGCGAGTGGTTGCGAGTGTTTGCGAGTGGTTGCGAGTGGTTGCGAGTGGTTGCGAGTGGTTGTGCGTGGTTGCAAGTGGTTGCGAGTGGTTGTGAGTGGTTGCAGGTGGTTGCAAGTAGTTCTGATTGATTGCGAGTGATTGTGAGAGGTTGCGAGTGGTTGTGAGTGGTTGCGAGTGGTTGTGAGTGGTTACGAGTGGTTGCGAGTGGTTATGAGTGGTTGCAAGTGGTTGCGAGTGGTTGCGAGTGGTTATGAGTGGTTGCGAGTCATTACAATCGGTTGCGAGTGGTTGAGAATGGTTGTGAGTGGT
>SZWC01006268.1:3841-16459 GCA_023375785.1 Penium margaritaceum | reverse complement strand
GAGTGGTTGCAAGTGGTTGCGAGTGGTTGCAGGTGGTTCGGAGTGATTGCGAGTGCGCTTGCTTGCGTGTAGTTGCGAGTGGTTGCAAGTGGTTGCGAGTGGTTGCGAGTGGTTGCAGGTGGTTTGGAGTGATTGCCACTCGCAACCAATCACAACCACTCGCAAACACTAGCAAGCACTTGCAATCAATTGCAAGAACAGATAACCACTCAGAACCACTTGTAACCACTCACAACCATTCACAACTACTCACAACCACTCGCAAGAACAAAAACCACTGGCTACCACTTGCAACCAATCGCAACCAATCGCAACCATTGGCAAGCACTCGCAACCACTCAGAAGCACTTGCAAGTACTCACAACCACTTGCAAGTAATCGCAACCACTCGCAACCACTTACAACCACTTGCAACCACTCGCAACCACTTACAACCATTCGCAACCACTCGCAACCATTCGCAATAATTCGCAACCACTCGCAACCACTCGCAACCATTCGCAACCACTCGCAACCATTCGCAACCAGTCGCAACCATTCGCAACCACTCGCAAGCACTTGCGAACACTTGCAACCAATCGCAACAACTCGCAACCACTCGCAATCATTCACAACCATGGACAACCAGTGGTAACCTCTCGCAACCACTTGCAACCACGCACAACCACTCGCAACCACTCGTAACCACTCACAACCACTCGCAAGCACTGGCAACCACTCGTAACTACTCGCATCCATACGCAACAACTCTCAACCACTGGCAACCACTTCCAACCACTCCAAATCACTAGCAACCACTCGCAACCACTCGCCACCACTTGCAACCACTTACAACCACTCGCAAAAACTCGCAACCACTCGCAATCATTCACAACCATGGACAACCAGTGGTAACCTCTCGCAACCACTTGCAACCACGCACAACCACTCGCAACCACTCGTAACCACTCACAACCACTCGCAAGCACTGGCAACCACTCGTAACTACTCGCATCCATACGCAACAACTCTCAACCACTGGCAACCACTTCCAACCACTCCAAATCACTAGCAACCACTCGCAACCACTCGCCACCACTTGCAACCACTTGCAAGCACTCGCAAGCACTCGCAACCACTTGCAACCACTCGTAACCACTTGCAACCACTCGCAACCAGTCGCCACCACTTGCAACCACTTACAACCACTCGCAAAAACTCGCAACCACTCGCAATCACTTGCAACCATTCACAACATCTTGCAACGACTCGCAACCATTCGCAACCACTCGCAACTACTTGCAACTTCTTGCGACAACTCTCAACCATACGCAACTACTAGCAAGCACTCGTAACCACTCGCAGCTATTCGCAACCATTGGCAACTACTTGCAACCACTTGCAAGTAGTTGGCAACTGTAACTACTTGCAACCACTTGCAACCACTCGCAACTACTTGCAACTTCTTGCGACAACTCTCAACCATACGCAACTACTAGCAAGCACTCGTAACCACTCACAGCTATTCGCAACCATTGGCAACCCCTGGAAACCACTCGAAACCACTTGCAAGTACTTGCAACCACTTGCAACCACTCGTAACCACTCGTAACCAATCACAACCACTCGCAACCACTCACAACCACTCATAACCACTCGCAACCACTTGCAACAACTCTTAACCACTCGCAACCACTCGCAAGTACTCACAACCAGTTGCAACTACAAGAATCCTCTCGTTACTACTCGCAACCACTCACAACAACTTGCTATCGCTCGCAACCACCTGAAACAATTCGCAACCACTCGCGACCACTCGCAACAACTCGCTGCCACTCAGAACCACTCGCAACCACTCGCAACCACCCACAACCACATGCAACCACTCACAACCACTTGTAACCACTTACAACCACTCACAACCACTTAGAACCACTCAAAACCGCTTGCAACCACTCGTAGCTACTTACTAGCACACAAAAACAACTCGCAACCACCTGCAACCGCTCGCAACCACTCGCAACCACTTGCAACCATTCGTAACCACTCACAGCAACTCACAATCACTTACAACCACTCACAACTACTCGCAACCACTTGTAACCACTCGCAACTACTCATAACCACTCCTAACCACTTGCAATCACTTGCAACCACTCGCAATCAGTCGCAACCACTCATAACCATACACAATCAATCATAACCACTCGCAACCACACTAAACCACTCACAACCACTCGCACCTACTCGCAACCACTTGCAACCACCCGCAACCACTTGCAATCTCTCGCGACAACTCGTAACCACTTGCGACCACTCGCGACCACTCGCAACCATGTGAAACCACTTACATCAACTTGCAACCACTCACAACCGCTTGCAACCACTCGCAACCACTCCCAACTGCTCATAACCATACGCAATCACGCACAACCACACAAAACCACTCCCAACCAGTCGCAACCACTCGCAACCACTCGTAACCACTCGCAACCACTCGCAACCACTCGCAACCACTCTCAACCACTTGCAACCACTCGCAACCACTGGCAACCACTAGAAACCACTCGCAACCACTCGCAACCACTCGCTACCACTGGCAACCACTTGCAACCACTCGTAACCACTCGCAACCACTCGGAACCACTCGCAGCCACTCACTACCACACAAAATCCACTCACAACCACCTGCGATCACTCACAACCAACCGCAACCAGTCAGAACCACTCGCAACCACTCGGAACCACTCGCAGCCACTCACTACCACACAAAATCCACTCACAACCACCTGCGATCACTCACAACCAACCGCAACCAGTCAGAACCACTCGCAACCACTCGGAACCACTCGCAGCCACTCACTACCACACAAAATCCACTCACAACCACCTGCGATCACTCACAACCAACCGCAACCAGTCAGAACCACTCGCAACCACTCGGAACCACTCGCAGCCACTCACTACCACACAAAATCCACTCACAACCACCTGCGATCACTCACAACCAACCGCAACCAGTCAGAACCACTCGCAACCACTCGGAACCACTCGCAGCCACTCACTACCACACAAAATCCACTCACAACCACCTGCGATCACTCACAACCAACCGCAACCAGTCAGAACCACTCGCAACCACTCGGAACCACTCGCAGCCACTCACTACCACACAAAATCCACTCACAACCACCTGCGATCACTCACAACCAACCGCAACCAGTCAGAACCACTCGCAACCACTCGGAACCACTCGCAGCCACTCACTACCACACAAAATCCACTCACAACCACCTGCGATCACTCACAACCAACCGCAACCAGTCAGAACCACTCGCAACCACTCGGAACCACTCGCAGCCACTCACTACCACACAAAATCCACTCACAACCACCTGCGATCACTCACAACCAACCGCAACCAGTCAGAACCACTCGCAACCACTCGGAACCACTCGCAGCCACTCACTACCACACAAAATCCACTCACAACCACCTGCGATCACTCACAACCAACCGCAACCAGTCAGAACCACTCGCAACCACTCGGAACCACTCGCAGCCACTCACAACCACTCGCAACTACTTGCAACCACTCACAACCGCTCGTAGCAACTCGCAACCACTCGTAACCACTTGCAACCACTTGCATCAACTCGCAACCACTAACAACCATTCGCATCCACTCGTAACTACTTGTAACCACTCACAACCACTTGCAACCACTTGTAACCACTTGCAACCAATCGTAACCACTGGCAACCGCTCGCAACCACTCGTAACATGCAATGACTCACAACTACTCGCTATCACTCGCAACCACTCGCAACCATTCGTAACGGCTTGCAACAACTCAACCACTCACAACCACTTGCAACCACTCGCAACCACTCGCAACCACTCACAAGCCCTCGCAACCACTCAAAACCACTTGTAAAAACTTGCAACCACTCGCAGCCACTTGGAACCACTCGCAATGACTTGCAACCATTCCCAACCACTCACTACAACAAGAAAACAACTCGCAAAAACCTGCAACCACTCGGAACCACTCGAAACCGATCGCAACCACTTGCAACCACTCGCAACCACTCCCAACCTCTCGCATTTACTCGCAACCACTCACAACAACTCGCGATCATTTCCAACCACTCACAACCACTCGCAACCACTTGTAACCACTTGCAACCACTCGCAACCACTCATAACCACTTGCGACCACTTGCAACAACTTGCAAGCATTCGCAACCACACAAAACCACTCACAACCACTCACAACCACCCGCAACTTCACGCAACCACTTGCAACCACTCGAAACCACTCATAACCACTGGCGACAACTCTTGACCACTTGCCACCACACGCGACCACTCGCAACCACGCACAACCACTTAAAGCCACTTACAACCACTCATGACCGCTCACAACCACTCGCAACAACTCGCAACCGCTCGTAAACACTCTCAACCACTGGCAACCACTTGCAACCACTCGAAACCAATCTTAACCACTCGTAACTACTCGCAACCACTCTCAACCACTCACAACCACTCGCAACTACTTGCAACCAACGACAACCACTCGCAACCACTCACAACCACTCGTAACCACTCGCAACCACTTGCAACCACTCACAACCACTCGCAACTACTTGCAACCAACGACAACCACTCGCAACCACTCACAACCACTCGTAACCACTCGCAACCACTTGCAACCACTCACGACCACTCACAACCACTCGCAACCACTTGCAACCACTCGCAATCACTTGCAACCACTAGGAACCACTCACCCCACTTGCAACCACTCACAACCACTCGCAACCACTCGCAACCACTCGTAACAACTCGCAACCAATCGCAACTGCTCGTAACCACTTGCAACTACTTGCAACCACTCGCAACCACTCGCAACAACTTGCAACCACTAGCAACCACTCGCAACCATACGCAACCACTTGCAACCACTGGCAACCACTCACGACCACACAAGACCACTCAGAACCACTCGTAGCTATTTGCAACCACTTGTAACCACTCGGAACCACTCACAACGATTCGCATCTCCTCGTAACTGCTCGCAACCACTCGCAACAACACGCAAGCACTTGCAACCAGTTGTAACCACTCGTAACCACTCAAAACCGCTCGCAACCACACCTAACCTTTTGCAACCAGTCACAACCACTTGCAATCCCTCGCAACCACTCAGAACCATTGGCAACCACTCGCAACCACTTGCAACCAATCGCAACCACTGGCAACCACTCGCAACCACTCGCAACCACTCGCAACCACTCGCAACCGCTCACTACCACACAAAATCCACTCGCAACCACCTGCGACCACTCGCAACCAAGTGCAACCACTCGCAACCACTCGAAACTACTCACAATCACTTGCAACCACTTGCAAGCACTCGCAACCACTTGCAACCACTCGCAACCTCTCGCAACCATTCGCAACCACTCACAACCACTCGCAATCACTTTCAACCACTCACAACCACTCGCAACCACTCGCAACCACTTGGAACCACTTGCAACCACTCGTAACCACTGGCAACTGCTTGCAACCACTCGTAACGTGCAACCACTCAAAACTACTCGCTATCGCTCAAAACCACTCGCTACCATTCGCAACACCTCACAACCACTCGCAACCACTCGCAACCACTTGGAACCACTTGCAACCACTCGTAACCACTGGCAACTGCTTGCAACCACTCGTAACGTGCAACCACTCAAAACTACTCGCTATCGCTCAAAACCACTCGCTACCATTCGCAACACCTCACAACCACTCGCAACCACTCGCAACCACTTGGAACCACTTGCAACCACTCGTAACCACTGGCAACTGCTTGCAACCACTCGTAACGTGCAACCACTCAAAACTACTCGCTATCGCTCAAAACCACTCGCTACCATTCGCAACACCTCACAACCACTCGCAACCACTCGCAACCACTTGCAACCACTCGCAACCTCTCGCAACCATTCGCAACCACTCACAACCACTCGCAACCATTCGCAACACCTCACAACCACTCGCAACCACTCACAACCACTTTCAACCACTTGCAACCACTCACAACCACTTGGAACCACTCGCAACCACTCGCAACCACTCACTACTACACAAACACAACTCGTAACCACCTGCAACCACTCGCAGCCACTCGCAACCACTTGCAACCACTCGCAACCTCTCGCAACCATTCGCAACCACTCACAACAACTCGCAATCACTTTCAACCACTCACAACCACTCGCAACCACTTGGAACCACTCGCAACCACTTGTAACCACTTGTAGACACTTGCAACCACCCGCAAGCATTCGCAACCATTCGCAACCACTCACAACCACTCGCAACCACTTGCAACCAATCGCAACCACTTGTAACCATACAGAACCAATCGCAACCACTCACAGCCACACAAAACCACTCACAACCACTCACAACCAGTCGTAACTACTCGCAACCACTCGCAACCACTCGAAACCACTCGCAAACACTCGCGACCATTCATGGCCACTTGCGACCACTCGTGACCACTCGCAACCACTCATGACCACTCGCAACCACGCGTAACCACTTACAGCCACTTGCAACCACTCACAACCACTCGCAACCACTCGTAATAACTCGCAACCGCTCGCAACCACTCGCAACCACTCGCAACCACGTGCAACCACTCGCAACCACTCGCAACCACTCGCGACCACTCGCAACCACTCGCAACCACTCGCAATCACTCGCAACCACTCGCAACCACTCGCAACCAGTTGCAACCACTCACAACCACTCACAACCACTCACAACCAGTCGTAACTACTCGCAACCACTCGCAACCACTCGAAACCACTCGCAAACACTCGCGACCATTCATGGCCACTTGCGACCACTCGTGACCACTCGCAACCACTCATAACCACTCGCAACCACTCGCAACCACTCGTAACCACTCGCAACCACTCGCGACCACTCGCAACCACTCGCAACCACTCGCAATCACTCGCAACCACTCGCAACCACTCGCAACCAGTTGCAACCACTCACAACCACTCACAACCACTCACAACCAGTCGTAACTACTCGCAACCACTCGCAACCACTCGAAACCACTCGCAAACACTCGCGACCATTCATGGCCACTTGCGACCACTCGTGACCACTCGCAACCACTCATAACCACTCGCAACCACTCGCAACCACTCGTAACCACTCGCAACCACTCGCGACCACTCGCAACCACTCGCAACCACTCGCAATCACTCGCAACCACTCGCAACCACTCGCAACCAGTTGCAACCACTCACAACCACTCACAACCACTCACAACCAGTCGTAACTACTCGCAACCACTCGCAACCACTCGAAACCACTCGCAAACACTCGCGACCATTCATGGCCACTTGCGACCACTCGTGACCACTCGCAACCACTCATAACCACTCGCAACCACTCGCAACCACTCGTAACCACTCGCAACCACTCGCAACCACTCGCAGCCACTTGCAACCACTCGCAACCACTCGCAACCACTCGCAACCACGTGCAACCACTCGCAACCACTCGCAACCACTTGCAACCACTGGCAACCACTCGCAACCACACAAGACCACTCACAACCACTCGCAAATTCTTGCAACCACTTGTAACCACTCGTAACCACTCACAACAATTCGAATCTTCTCGTAACTACTTGCAAGCACCCGCAACAACACGCAACCACTTGCAATCACTTGCAACTACTAGTAACCACTCACAACCACTCGTAAGCTTTTGGCAACCACTCACAACCACTCGCTTTCCCTCGCAACCACTCGCAACCATTCACAACTACTCGCAACCACACACAACCACTCGCAACCACACGCAACCAGTTACAACCACTCACAACCACTCGCAACCACTCGCAACCTCTCCCAACCACTCACAACCACTTGTAACATCTTTCAACCACTCGCTACCACTCAGAACCACTCCCAAGCACCCGCAACCACGTGCAAAAACTCACTAACACACAAAAACCACTCGCAACCACCTGGGACCACTCACAATCAATCTCAACCACTCGCAACCACTCGTAACCACTCGCAACCACTTACAACTCTCACAATCACTTGCAACCACTTGCAACCATTGGCAACCACCTGCAACCACTCGCAACCACTCACAACCACTCGTGACCAGTCGTAACCACTTGCAATCACTCGCAACCACCCGCAACAACTTGCAACAACTTGCAACTTCTCACAACCACTTGCATCCATTCGCAACCACTCGCAACCACTCGCAACAATGCGAGACCATTCGCAACCACTCGCAACCACTCGCAACAATACAAGACCATTTGTAACCACACGCAACCACGTGCAACCACTTGCATCAACTCGCAACCACTCACAACCATTCACATCCACTTGCAACTACTTGCAACCACTCACAACTACAAGCAACCACTTGTAACCACTTGCAACCACTCAGAACCACTGGCAACCTCTCGCAACCACTCATAACGTGCAACCACTCACAACTACTCACTATCCCTCGCAACCACTCGTAACCATTTGCAACCACTCGCAACCACTCGTAACCACTCGCAACCACTCACAACCACTTGTAACCACTTGCAACCACTTGCAAACACTTTGAACCACTTGCAACCCCTTGCAACCACTCGCAACCGCTCAATACCACACAAAAACAACTCGCAACCACCTACAACCACTCGCAACCTCTCGCAACCACTCACCAACCTCTCGCAACCACTCGCAACTACTCACAACAACTTGCAATCACTTCCAACGACTCACAACCACTCGCAACCACTTCTAACCACTCGCAACCACTCGCAACCGCTCGTAACCACTTGCAACCACTCACAACCACTCACAAGCATTCGCAACCATTCGCAACCACTCGCAACCACTCACAACCAATCGCAACCAATCGCAACCAATCGCAACCAATCGCAACCACTCGCAACCAATCGCAACCACTCCTAACCATACACAACCGATCGCAACCACTCACAACCACACAAAAACACTCACAACCACTCACGACCACTCGCAACTACTCCCAACCACTCACAACCACTCGCGACCAGTTGTGACCACGTGCGACCAATTGTGACCACTCACAACTACGCGCAACCACTTACAGCCACTTGCAACCACTCACAACCGCTCGCAACCACTCGCAACAACTCGCAACTGCTCGTAACCACTCGCAGCAACTCGCAACCACTCGAAACCACTTGCAACCATTAACAACTATGCGAACCACTCGCAACCACTCACAACCAATCGTAACCACTCGCTACCACTTGCAACCACTGGCAACCACTCACAACCACACAAGACCACTCGCAACCACTCGCAATTAATTCCAACTATTTGTAACCACTCACAAACAATCACAACAATTGTCATCTTCTCGTAACTACTCGCAACCACTCGCAACAACTTGCAACCACTTGCAACCACTCGTAACCACTCACAACCCCTCGCAACCACTCTTTACCTTTCGCAACCACTCACAACCACACGCTATCCCTCCCAACCACTCGCAACCATTCGCAACTACTCTTAACCACTCGCAATCACTCGCAACAACTCGCAACCACTCGTAACAACTTGCAACCACTCACAACCACTCGTAACCAGTTGCAACCACTCACAACCACTCACAACCACTTGAAACCACATTCAACCACCTGCAACCACTCGGGACCAATGGCAACCACTCGCAACCACCTGCAACAACTCGCGACCACTCGCAACCACTCGCAACCACTGGCAACCACTCGCAACTACTCGCAACCACTCGCAACCACTCACAACCACTCGCAATCATTTACAACCACTGGCAAGCTCTCACGACCGCTTGCAACCACTCGCAACCATTCCCAACCAATCATAACCACGCACGACCACTTGCAGCCACTTGTAACGTAACCACTCGCAACCACTTGCAACCGCTCGTAACCACTCGCAACCAATCGCAACCACTCACAACCAAATGCAACCACTTGCAACCATTCGCAACCAATCCCAACCACTCGCAACCACTCGCAACCACACTAAACCACTCACAGCCACACACAACCACTCGCAACTACTCGCAACCACTCGCAACCATTCGCAACCAATCGAACCACTCGCGGCCGCTTGTGGAAACTTACAACGACTCGCGGCCACTTGCAACCACTCACAATCACTCGCAACTAGTCACAACCACTTGCAACTGCTCGCAAACACTCACAACCACTCACAACCATTCCCAGCATTCCCAACGACTCGCAACCACTCGCAACCTATCGCAACCACTCGAAACCACTTGCAATCACTCGCAACCACTCACAACCACTCTCAACAACTCGCAACCGCTCACAACCACTCGCAATCACTCGCAACCACTTGCAACCACTCGCAAGCACTTGCAACCACTCGTAACCACTCGCAACTCCACGAATCCATTCCCAACCAGTCGCAACCACTCACCACTCGCCAGCACTCGCAACCATTCGCAACCACTTGCAATCAGTCACAACCAATCACAACCACTGGCAACCACTCGCAACCACTCGCAACCACTTGCAACCACTTGCAACCATACGCAACCACTCGCAACCACTTGCATACACACGTAACCACATGCAACCACTCACAACCACTCGCAACCACTCACAACCACTTGCAACCACTCGCAACCACTTGCAACCACTTGCAACCATTCGCAATCACTCGCAACCATACGCAACCACTTGCAACCACTCATAACCACTCACAACCACTTGCATCCACACTAAACCATTCAAAACCACTTGAAACAACTTGCAGCCACTCGCAACCACTGGCAACCACTCGCAACCACTTGCAACCAGTGGCAACCACTCGCAACCACAAACAACCAATTGTAACCACTTGCAACCACTCATAACCACTGGCAACCGCTCGCAACCACTCGCAACCATTCGCAACCACCCACAACCACTCGCAACCACTCGCAGCTATTCACGACCACTCGCAACCACTCCCAGCCATTCCTAACCACTCACAACCACTCACAACCACTCGCAACCACTTACAACTTCTCAAAACCACTCGTTGTTGGAGTGATGCTCCTCACCATGGCAGGAGTGACTCCAAAAAAGGAACACCAAAAAGACAAGCCAAGGTGACTTAGTGGTTAATGGTGTCCACCTCTAAAGGCAGGGGCCTGGGTTCAAGTCCCACAAGATGAAATTCTGCCCTGCCTCAAGGGAGATGGAAAACAGATGCCAGGAAGCTAGCTCAACCTCTAGAGTTCCTCTTTAAGTTTCTAGAAGGCCAGGTGAGGGTCTAGGAAGGTGGCACACCTTCTAGAAGGGGTGACTTGTCCTACAAGGCATCTAGAGGTGTCTTGGTCTTCTGGACACCTTCCCTCCTACTAGAAGCAAGCTGAAGAATCTAGGAAGGGGCAGAAGCTTCTAGAGGAGGGAAGGGATGCTTTCCTAGGTGGGAAAAGGACAGCCTACCAAGGGCCACTCTAGAAGCCATAGAATCTGCTAGGAAGCTTCAAATCTGGCATGCTTTGGTGTTCTGGAAAGCTTAGATCAGTGGCTATAAGATTCCAATGCTTTTGAGCCTTGATCAAGTGTTCATTCCCAGTAATTTGAGGCCAAAACTATTGCCTCAATATCTGACCAGTTTTCTGCCATCCTTGGAACTAGTTGCCTCCACAGTTTCAGTCTCTCCAAAAACAGTTGGTGGTGTGAACCAGCCAGTGCTAGGGACCCTCCAGGGTGCACACTCACCCTCAGGCCAACACTCACAACCACAAGCAACCACTTGCAACTTCTCGCACCCACTAGCAACCACTCACAACCACTTGCAAGAACTCACAAACACTTACAAGAAAACGCAACCGCTCCCAACCACTCGCAACATTTCGCAATCACTCACCACCATTCTCAACCACTTGCAACCACTCGCAACAAGTTGCAACCGCTTGAAAAAACCCGCAACCAAATGCAACTACTTGGAGCCACTCACAACGTTTTGCAACCACCTGCAACGACTCGCAACACTTCCCAACCAATCACAACCACTTGCAAGATCTCGCAACCACTCGCAGCCACTAACAACCACTCACAACGACTTGCAACCACTTGTAACCACTCGCAAACACTCGTAAGCACTCCCAACCACTCGCAACTACTAGCAACCACTCACAACCACTGCCAAGCACTCGCAACCGCTTGCAACCACTCGCAACCACTCCCAACCAATCGTAACCACTACCGACCACTTGCAGCCACTCGTAACCACTCGCAACCACTTGCAACCACTCGTAACCACTCGCAACCAATCGCAACCACTCGCAAGCAATCGCAACCACTTGCAACCATACGCAACCAATCCCAACCACTCACAACCACTCGCAACCACACAAAACCACTCACAACCACACACAACCATTGCAAGTACTCGCAACCACTCGCAACCATTCGCAACCACTCGAACCACTCGCGACCACTTGTGACGACTTACAACGACTCGCGACCACTTGCAACCACTCACAATCACTCGCAACTAGTCACAACCACTCGCAACCACTCGCAACCACTCGCAACCACTC
>SZWC01006267.1:120064-140660 GCA_023375785.1 Penium margaritaceum | reverse complement strand
CTCTCATTGAAGACGACATCCCTGGAGATGATGACGTGGCCTGCATCCCTCTCGTAGAGGCGATACGCCTTGCTTGCTGTTGGAACTTGAGGAGAGAGGGAGCCTTGGAGCAGCGAGCATGTGTGATTGGAAGGGCATCACTTGTGCTGAAGAATGGTTGTTCAATCACTCAAAATGGTGGAGTACATATAGAGCTAGAGCTTGGGCAAGTCAGCCCTCTCACAAGCCACACCACTTAGCCATGGAGGCTAAGGCTCACACACTAGAGTCCATAATCTCACACAAGGGAGGAAATCAGCCTAGCAATCAGGCTGACCACTCACACACGACCTAGAGAGCTAGAGAATGCTCTCATGGCACACTCCTAGTGGTCACATAACCCACAAACCCATGGAGAATTGCCATGTGTCCATGGCTAGCACACAAGGATCTCACCTCACCCAAAAATAAGGAGAGGTACCTTTATCCTAGTCAGCACACTCTGACAAGGCAATCCTAAGACCAAGGACCTTTTTGGATATTTCTCCCATCAGGTCTTGACCCTGGACCTCTTGCCTGTTTCTTTTTTTTCAGGCTAAGGCATGGAGCCATCACCCATGCCCACCCAGACATCGACGGTCCATGACCCCCGAAACTTTGAAAATTCATATCTCCCAATCCGACCGTTGGATCGGCCTCAAACTTGGACCGTAGACATTTTGCCACCTGATCTTTCCAATGAAGAAGTCAGATCGGCGATCGGAGCAGGCATTTGGCACTTTCCTGGAACTTGCTCCTGTGGACCTGAAACTGAGCCAGATGGCTCCTTTCCCAACACTTGCCACATCGTAGCCAATCTTCAGCATCTGTGTACTCTTCGCATCCCACTTTTGCCGCTTTTCCTTTGGTACGTGCATGTGCGCGAAGCTGCCAAACACGCGAAGATGACCTACGCTCGGCTTCTTGCCGAACCACGCCTCGTACGGTGTCATCCGCTCTAGCGCCTTAGTTGGACTACGGTTCTTGATGTAGACCGCAGTGCTCACAGCTTTAGCCCAGAAGTCGTAGGTCAGCCGGGCCGCGTGCAGCATGGAGTGCGCCGACTCCACAATGGTACGGTTGGCGCGTTCTGCTACACCGTTCTACTGCGGCGAGTACAGCGCGGTACGCTGCGCCTTGATGCCAGCTGCTGCGAGGTAGTCCTGGAATTCCTTGCTCAGGTACTCTCCACCGCGGTCGCTGCGTAGCGCCTTGATCTTCTTGCCAGTTTGGGTCTCCACCATGGCCTTGAACTCCTTGAACCTGTCAAAGCACTGTTCCTTGGAGGAAAGGAAGTACACAGCAGTGTAACGGCTGAAATCATCAATGAAGGTGAGAAAACACCTAGAGCCTCCAAAGCTCTGGGTCAGCATCGGTCCGCACAAGTCCGTGTCGACCAGCTCCAACACCTCTTTTGCACGCTCCCCTGCTCCACAGAACGCCTCGCGATGCTGCTTCCCCTCCAAACAGCCGATACTTAAGTGCTGCTCAAAGTTAGGGATGGTAGGCAGGTCACGCACCATCTGCTTTGCTTGAAGCTGCTGCAAGGCGCGCATGGCAATGTGCCCGTAGCGCGCATGCCAGATCTCACCATCTGTCGCCTGCACCACTACTGCAAGACTCTGTTCACGCGGGATCTTGGTCGCCCCTAGCAGGCGGTACATGTCGCCCTCCTTTACCAACTTGGCCAACTCCTCTCCTGTTTCCTTGTTGAGGATGTAGCCATAGTAATCATCGAAGACAACGCGCAGTCCTGTGTTGGTGAGAGAGGACACTGAGAGAAGCTTGAACGCAGCATCAGGCACATACAGCACGCCATGGAAAACTCCCACTTCAATGCTACGCGGGGTCTCCAACCACATTTCCACAATCCCAATCCCCTCAGCATACACCACCCGATCATCACCCAAAGCAATTGGACGGGGGGGAATGGAGAGCAACGACGTGAACCACTCCTTGTGGTGCATCAGACTCTTGGTACACCACGATTCCTTGTACCACGCCGGATCCGCCTTTTCCTTCTGCGACATGTCAGACTTCGCCATGAAGAGGCGGTCGCGCACCTCCTTGGCGACGTTCATGTTGCCGAAATGGCGCACGCTAGTCTGATTCTGCTGCTGCTGCTGCTGCTACTACAGCCGTTGCTGTGACTGCTGCTGCTGTTGTTGTTCCTTCTGGTCCCTCTTAAACTTGAAGCACTCTTTCTTGTAGTGCCCCTCTTTTTGGCAATAGTGGCACTTGCCCTTCTTCTTGCCTCTCTGCTGCCCGGACTGCTGCTGCTGCTGGTTGCGTGAGCCCATGGCCATGAAAGCTGCTTCACTGTTGCTGCTGCCGCCATTGCGCTTTGATGCATTGCGACGCAGTTCCACCTACACCAAGTGCGTGCAGATGAAGTTGAGGTCGAGAGTCGGCTGGCACTCCAACGTCACTCGCACCGTGTTGTAGCTGGTTGGGAGTCCCCTCAGCAAGAGGAGAATGAAGCGCGTCTCTTCCACAGGATTGCCAGCCGCTCTCAACTGTTTCGCCAGCTCCTTTGCCCTGTCCAAGTATCCCTCCATCCCTTCACCACCCTGCATTTTCAGCGCCATCATCTTTTTCTCCAAAAGCATGAGGAATGCAGGATCCTTGCTCTCATACTTCTTACACAACGTGTCCCACCCCTCTTTTGTAGTAGCTTTGTCACTCACGTACTGAAGATGCGGGTTGGAGATGGTGTTCACAAGCAACCTGTAGGCCTGCCTGTCCTTCTTCTTCCACTCCTCGTACGTCGCTGGTACAGCTGCAGAAGAACCCGCATCAGCTGCACCCTTTTGCGGCGTCTTCCCCGCCACCACCTGTGCTGCGGTGATGCCTTTTGCCTGTGGAACTGGAGCCGGCTCGTCGCCGCTCACCACCTCCCACAAGCCCCTCTCCTCCAAAAGGAGGCGGGTACGGATCTTCCAAAACGTGAAGTTGGCGCGTCCCTCCAGCCTCTCCAAAGGCTGGGCTGCTGTTACAACGCCAGCTGCTGCCATTTTGAGCCTTGATGATGCTCAGCGCTGCCCTTGGATGGCGGCGCTATCCCTGCTTCTGCGGCTGCTTCTGCCAGAAATCTGTCTGACAGAAAATGGACTATAGATGCCAGCAGACTGGGAATTTTCAAAAACTGAGCCCACCACTTGAAAATTCAGCTCAAAAACTTTCAGATCGACCCATAAAACATGGTCATAAACTGGGGATTTTGAAAGATATGCCCTCTTGAAAACAGGGTATGCTTCTGCTCCTACTCCAACTCAGACCAGCCAGTTTGTAAACGGCGTTTCTCCCAAACAAATCGATGGAATGCAAATATTTTTGCACCAATGGAAAGCTTAGGAAAAATACTACAATTCGCATGTACCACTTTTAAATTTGACAAAGAAATGAGAGAGTTATGGTCATCACAAGGCGACAGTCTTACTCATAGAGAAGAGTGTAGCCCTGGCCGACCTCGTTTTGAGCATAANCTTTGCGATCTTGGGCTCGTTGGAAAGCTTGTCTCTTGAACTTGAAGATCTTGTGGTCAAATCTGGTGAAGGATTCATCCCAATCGCCATGTGTCCATGGCTAGCACACAAGGATCTCACCTCACCTAAAAAGTAAGGAGAGGTACCTTTATCCTAGTCAGCACACTCTGACAAGGCAATCCTAAGACCAAGGACCTTTTTGGCTATTTCTCCCATCAGGTCTTGACCCTGGACCTCTTGCCTTTTTCTTTTCTCAGGCTAAGGCATGGAGCCATCACCCATGCCCACCCAGACATCGACGATCCATGACCCCCGAAACTTTGAAAATTCATTTCTCCCAATCCGACAGTTGGATCGGCCTCAAACTTGGACCGTAGACATTTTGCCACCTGATCTTTCCAATGGAGAAGTTGGATTGTCGATCAGAGCAGGCATCTGGTACTTTCCTGGAACTTGCTCCTGTGGACCTGAAACTGAGCGAGATGGCTCCTTTCCCAACAGTGGCATGCACGCTACGGCCACATCGGCATGCGCGCCTTCCAGCAGCTTCAAGCAAAGCAGATGGTGCGTGACCTACCTACCATCTCTAGCTTTCAACAGCTGTTATGCATCAGCTGTTTGGAGGGGAAGCAGCACCGCGAGGCGTTCTTTGGAGCAGGGGAGCATGCGAAGGAGGTGTTGGAGCTAGTCCACACGGACTTGTGCAGACCTATGCAGACCCAGAGCTTTGGAGGCTCTAGGTATTTCGTGACCTTCATTGATGACTTCAGCCGTTACATTGCTGTGTACTTCCTTCCTTCCAACGACCAGTGCTTTAACAGGTTTGAGGAGTTCAAGACCATGGTGGAGAACCAGACTGCTAAGAAAATCAAGGCGCTGTACAACGACCGCGGTGGAGAGTACCTGAGCAAAGAGTTCGAAGACTACCTCGTAGTAGCTGGCATCAAGGCGCAGCGTACCGCGCCGTACTCGCCGCAGCAGAATGGTGTAGCAGAATGCGCCAACCGTACCAGTATTGAGTCGGCGCGCTCCATGCTACATGAGGCTCGGCTGACTTACGACTTCTGGGCTGAAGCCGTGAGCACTACGGTCTACATCAAGAATCGCACTCCAATGAAGCCGCTGGAGCAGATAAGGATGTACGAGGTGTGGTTCGGCAAGAAACCGAGCATGGGTCACCTTCGAGCATTAGGCAGCCTGGCACACATGCACGTGCTCAAGGAAAAGCGGCAGAAATGGGATGCAAAGAGTGCACAGTTGCTTATGATTGGCTACGACGTGGCAAGCAAGGCCTATCGCCTTTACGAGAGGGATACAGGCCACGTCATCATCTCCAGAGATGTCTTCAACGAGAGCAGCATCACCGGGTACACAGATGCGGATTGGGCTCAAAATCGTGAGACCCGCAAGTACATCTCTGGACATGTGTTTTTCATGAATGAAGGAGCTATCAGCTAGTGCTGCAAGCGGCAGGTAGTCGTGGCCACCTCGAGTACAGAAGCTGAGTACGTCTCTCTCAGCTTTGGAGCCAAGGAAACAGTTTGGCTTCAGCGTCTCATGGCAGAGATGAGTGGGAGTGCAGCAGTTCCAGTTCCTGTGCGCGTCAACAACCAGAGCATAATCGCACTCGCCAAGAATCTTGAGCACCATACACGCACCAAGCACATTGACATCGCATATCATTTGATCAGGCACATGGTGCAGGAGGGTACTATCAAGCTAGAGTTTACTCCAACCAGCAAGCAGGTCACTGAGTTCTGTACCAAGCTAGTGACCCGTGAGAAGGAGCCGTTCTGCATGAAGGCATGTGGACTCAGCCCACTCTGACTGCGGCAAAGTGGGAGATTGTTTGGAAAGGAGCCATCCGGCTCGGTTTCAGGTCCACAGGAGCAAGTTCCAGGAAAGTACCAGATGCTTGCTCCGATCGTCGATCAGACTTCATCATTGGAAAGATCAGGTGGCAAAATGTCTACGGTCTAATTTTCAGGCCGATCCAACAGTTCGATTTGGAGATATGAATTTTCAAAGTTTTTAGGGTCATGGACTGTCGATGTCTGGGTGGGCATGGGTGATGGCTCCATGCCTTAGCGTGAGAAAAGAAAAAGGCAAGAGGTCCAAGGTCAAGACCTGATGGGAAGAATATCCTAAAAGGTCCTTGGTCTTAGGATTGCCTTGTCAGAGTGTGCTGACTAGGATAAAGGTACCTCTCCTTACTTTTTAGGTGAGGTGAGATCTTTGTGTGCTAGCCATGGACACATGGCGACTCTCCATGGGTTTGTGGGTTATGTGACCACTAGGAGTATGCCATGAGAGCATTATCTAGCTCTCTAGGTCGTGTGTGAGTAGTCAGCCTGATTGCTAGGCTGATTTCCCCCCTTGTGTGAGATTATGGACTCTACTCTGTGAGCCTTAGCTTCAATGGCTAAGTGGTGTGGCTTGTGAGAGGGCTGATTTGCCCAAGCTCTAGCACTATATGTACTCCATCATTTTGAGTGATTGAACAACCATTCTTCAGCACAAGTGATGCCCTTCCAATCACACATGCTCGCTGCTCCAAGGCTCCCTCTCTCCTCAAGTTCCAACAAGTGCCACTTGGAAAAACAACGGTGCTTTGCATCGACAAGAAGAGTGTCAAGAAAATGGTACAGGATGATGTCATCTCCTATCAGATCAAGCATTTTGACATGAGGTACCACTAGACATGCAAAAGAGATTGTCGACTCTGAATACAGGGGGATCAAGAAGATGTTTGTAGATTACATGACGAAGGCTTTTTTATTGCAAATTCCATTTTGCACATACCCAAGGGATTGGTATGATCAGTGCACTCAATAAAGACTAAGGCCAAGAGAGCTGGAAGGAGTAGATATCTCATAGCAAATGGACTGAGCTACAAGGAAGTGTTTGTTGATCTGACATGCCTCTTGGCCATAGCTTATATTTAGACAGGCATAGGAGAGATTAGGCATGTATTGCTCCCTTGGAGGAAGTCGCCTAAGTCTGGTCGCAATAGACAAGGCATGTAGTGCTCCATTAGAGCAAGTCCCCTTGGTGTAAACTGGATAGCATAGCAAGGAACACTAGTTAGGACAACTTCTTTTGGCTTAGACATTCTAAAGTTAGTCCATATAGCGAGACATCACTAAGTCAAATCCCAGCCCAATGACTTTTTTCTTTATGACCAGAAAGGGGATAAGATGGTTTTGAGAGACATCTCAAAACGTTTCAAGGTCCTTCCTAGCGGCTTGCACTACTTGGCGGTCACAGAGAGCACCATGTCGGCAAGGAGAATGATGTAATTCAGATTTCCCCCAAAGTGGCTAATCCAAGGAGCCACTATACGCCTAGGCTAGAGGCTAGTTCTTAACTGAGATACCTTGTACAAACTTGTGAAACAAAGGCAGATCCTAAGGAAGAATTGGTTGGTCTAAACCACAGGATTTAGTTCCGAGCAGGAAAGTGACTAGGCGCTAAGGATATAGTAGAAGGAAGTGATTCTTATGAATTGCTCACTATGAAGCAGTGATTATGATGTTGATATCTCCTTCTAGTTGAATTACTAGGAGTGGTGGTAAGACCCATTGTATAGGCCTTGTTTTTTTTGGCAATTGCATGAGGTCGGTTGACACAACATGTGTGAAGGCATATCACACCATACCATATTTGCCACACAACACCATTGTTGAGTCAACATCCTCCATGGTGTAAGTGGCTTGGCTCGTCTATGATTTCACGGTCGAAGTAGTAAGAGTGCGGTTTACATCAAGAACCAGAGCTAACCAAGGAACCTAAGGAAATGATGCCATACAATATGTGGTTCAACAAGAAGCCAAAAGTCTATTTGGTAGGTTTGCGCACATAGAAGTATCCAAGGAGAAGCTATAGAAGTAAGATAAAAAAACGCATAGATTCTGATGATGGGTTTTGGCAAAACAAGTACACCAAGCTGTGGTATAGGCGCTTTGTCCATGTGGCTCATAGGACGTTATAAGCAATATTGAAATACAAAGTGGTTCATGGGATGGAAGGATGCAAAGGTAAGGATGAGGGAAAGTGGAAAAAGCCGTGTGAGCAATCCATGAGACGCAAGGAAGAGAAAAAGTCCTTTGAGCGTAGCGGGTAATGTGTGGGAGCAATCTTGAGCCTAATTCACTTTTACATTTACGCACCATTCCCCACTCCTTTGACTGGAAGCAGCAAGTACTTGACCATCATCAATGACCACAGTCATAAGATGTGGATCTACTTCCTCAAGACAAAGGAAGAGGTCAAGGAGAAGCTATAAGAGTTTGTCCCCATGGTAGACAAGCAAGAAGGCACTTCGCACAGACAATGGTGGTGAGTATGAGGTGTGCAAAGGCTGGTTGAGCCAGTATGGCATCAACCACCAGAACACTACACCTTACACTCCCTAGAGTAATGGCGTTATGCAGTGGATGAACCAGACGATCCCTTGAGCGGATGAACCAGAAAACTATGCCTTACACTTTCCGGAGCAATGGCGTTACCGATCGGCTGCAAGAGTTTGTCGCCAAGAACGTCAAGGTAGTGTGCATGGACAACCATGGTGAGTACAAGGCGTGTAAGGGCTGGTTGCGTCAACACGGCATCAACCACCAGACTACCAAACCTTACACTCTTTAGAGGAATGGCCTTGCCAAGCGGGTGAACTAGCCTATTCTCAGCATGACACGAGGTTTGGCTCTGTGTCGCCAAACTTCCATCTCGCTCATGGATGAAGCTGTAAGAACTGCTTGCTACCTTATGAATCTTTCTCCCACAAAGCGGGACCTTGGAATGTTCAGATGTGTCTCTGAGAACCTTCTTCTCCCCCTTATGGTCACAAAGACAACAAGTCACTTGGCTAGGATTTGACGAGGTGACCTCTCGCTCCAAAGACTATCATTGGGACGTCTAAGCCAAAAAGAGTTGTCCGAGTTAGTGTTAACTGGCTNCACTTCAATTACTTTCTCTTTGCCTTGCATTTGAGGCATGACTTGCACAGCTTCTTGCACGTCCACTCAACCTTAGCCTTGCATCCCTCTATCCTATGAACCAATTTGTGTTGCTCTATAGCTTAAAGTGTGCTATCAGCCACATGGCTTAAGTGATTTTGCCACACCTCAGTACTTGTGTCTTGGGTGGTGTTGGCTTCCATGGAAACGACCCGTAGCATAATACCAGGATGTTGAGAATTTGGCTCTTCAACCGCCACATATCCCTTGTTTGTACTCCCAAGAGGCTTGGTGTGTAGTACATATAGCCCATCAACTTTTACAAACAGTGCACGTGCCTCTTCTTAGGATAGGAGGTCTTGATGCCCTTGTTCTTTATACGTATAGCGTCTTCCACCATGAAGATAAATTTCATGTCCTAATCCATGATCTAGGACATCAAAATATGGTTTTCCCCAAATGATGGAACATAGACAACATTCTCGATTGTTAAGTCTTTCTGACTTGCGTTCACACTAATGTAGATCAACTTATCTCCCTCACCTTGTGCATAGACAAGGCCTCCATTGGTATACCTACAATGCCGTTCAATTTCCCTCATCAATATGAACACATTCGTCCCCCTTAAAGAGTGGTCGTTCCTCCTAAAGTGAAGTCCATATGCTCCACGATAGAGCAATGCTTCTTCTTTTGTCCTAGAGGTGCTCTAAGCCATGATGTTTGTCAGTTTTTCTTACCCTTGCCTTTGCCCTTGTTACTTCTATTATCTTTGCCTTCTCTGTTAGGAACCCTGCACTCCCATGTCCAGTATCCAAGTTTGCAATAGTTGTGTTTTCCAAGACGCATTGATTTTTTTTGTCGTACCATTGCCTCCTCCTGTATAAAAACTGGAGTACAGAGGGAGCCTTGGAGTAGTGAGCATGTGGGACTGGAAGGGCATCACTTGTGCTCAAGAATGGCTCTTGAATCACTCAAAATGATGGAGTACATATAGAGCTAGAGCTTGGGCAAGTTGGCCCTCTCACGAGCCACACCACGTAGCCATGGAGGCTAAAGCTGACACACTAGAGTCCATAATCTCATGCAAGAGAGGAAATCAGCCTAGCAATCACGCTGACCACTCACACACAACCTAGAGGGCTAGAAAATGCTATCATGGTACACTCCTAGTGGTCACATAACCCACAATCTCATGGAGAATCGCTATACGTCCATGGCTTGCATACAAGGATCTCACCTCACCTAAAAAGTGAAAAGAGAGGTACCCTTTTCCTAGTCAGCACACTCTGACAAGGCAACCTGAGACTCTAGGACCTTTTGGATATTTCTCTTATCAGGTCTTGACCCTGGACCTCTTGCCTTTTTCCTTTCTCAGGCTAAGGTATGGACTCATCGCCCATGGTCACCCACATATCAGCGCTCGATGATCCCGAAAACATCGAAAACTCATATGTCCCAATCCGATCATTGGATCGGACTCAAACTTGCACCATAGACATGTTTGCACCTGATCTTTCCAATGTTGAAGTCAAATTGACGATCCAAGTAGAAATCAGGTAGTTTCTTAGAACTTCCTCCGGTGTACCTAAAACTGAGCCGGATGGCTCATTTCCTAACAATTTCCCACTTTGCCACAGTCAGAGAGGGCTAAGTCCACATGTGTTCATGCAGAACTACTGCTTCTCACGGGTCACTTGCTTGGTACAAGAATCAATGACATGCTTGTAAGTTGGAGTAAACTCCTGCTCAATAGCATCCTCCTGTGGTTGGGAAAGGAACCATCCACCTCAGTTCTAGGTCTAGAGGAGCAAGTTCCAGGAATATACCATATGCCTTCTCCGATTGTCAATCCAACTTCACCATAAGAAAGATCAGGTGGCAAAATGTCTATGATCCAAGTTTGACGCCGATCTAACGCTCGGGTTGGGAGATATGAATTTTTGAAGTTTTTGGGGTCATCGACCGCCGATATCCGGGTGACCATGGGCGATGGCTCTATGCCTTAGCCTGAGAAAAGAAAAAGGCAAAAGGTCCAGGGTCAAGACCTGATGGAAGAAATATCCAAAATGTCATAGATTCTTGGGTTGCCTTGTCAGAGTGTGCAGGCTAGGGAAAAGGTACCTCTCCTTACTTTTTAGGTGAGGTGAGTTCCTTGTGTGCTAGCCATGGACACATGGCGATTCTCCATGGGATTATGGGTTATGTGACCACAAGGAGTGTGCCATGAGAGCATTTTCTAGCTCTCTAGGTCGTGTGTGAGTAGTCAGCCTGATTGCTAGGCTGATTTTATCTCTTGTGTGAGATTATGGACTCTTGTGTCTGAGCCTTAGCCTTCATAGCTAAGTGGTGTGGATTGTGAGACGGCTGACTTGTCCAAGCTGTAGCTCTATATGTACTACATCATTTTGAGTGATTTAACAACCAGTCTTTAGCACAAGTGATGCCCTTCCAATCCCACATTCTTGCTGCTCCAAGGTTCCCTCTCTCCTCGAGATCCAACACCTGTACCATGTGCCTAATTAAGTGATATGCGATGTCAATGTGCTTGGTGCGTGCATGGTGCTTAGGGTTCTTGGCGAGTACGACTGCGCTCCGGTTGTCAACGCGTAGAGGAACTGGAACTGCTACACTCCCACTCAACATTGCCATGAGACTCTAAAGTCAAATTGCTTTCTTGGCTCCAAACTGAGAGAGACGTACTCAGGTTCGGTGCTTGAGGTGGCCACGACCACCTCTCACTTGCTGCACCTGCTCATGACCCCACAATTTATGAGGAACACATGTCCAGAGATGGACTTGCGGTCCTCAGGTTTTTAAGCCCAATCTGCGTCTGTATAGCTGATGATGTTGTTGCCGTTGTCGTTGTAGATGATGCCGATGTTGATGGTTCCAGCAAGGTAGTGGAAGATCCGCTTCACTGTCTTCTGGTGCTCAGGTCAGGGGTTTGTCATGTGCTGGCTCACACCGCTAATAGTTCGTGCGAGGTCCGGCCTTGTTACAAAAATCAGGTACATGAGATTCCCGACGGTGTTTTGGTACTTCTGCTGCTCAGCTGCATCCGCTTCTCCATTAAAGCTCACGAGGTACTGCAGCGTCTCCAGCGGTGTGCCGATGGATTTTGCCTCTGACATGCAAAACCGCTACAAGACATCCTTGATGTAGCGGCTCTACAGCAGTGAGAGAGAGCATGATTTGTGGTCACGTGTGATCTTGATACCGAGGAAGTATGATGCCTCTCCAAGATCAGACATCTGGAAGCGCTCCTGCATGGCCTTCTTGAACTCTTGTAGTGCAAACATGCTGTTTAAAAGGAGGAGCATGTCATCCACATAGACGATGATGATGAGCACCTCATGACCATGCTGCCAGCGATAGACACTATAGTCACACTCACTGGCTCAAACCCCATGCAGTGTTGATATCCATGTGGTGAATCTTGAGATCCTCAACTATTGCATAAAAGAGGAGCGTGCGCAGAGAGGCAACTTTTGTAACACGAGTAAAGGTTTCCATGTATTGGATGCCTTCGTGATATGAGTAGCCATTGGCAACTAGCCTCGTCTTGTACTTTTTGAGGTTGCTATCTGCGCCCCTCTTCTTCTTGAACACCCACTTACACTTGATTATCTTACGTCCACGTGGAGGCTTAGTCAGCTCCCACGTACCGTTGTTGAGCTGACTGTATCTCCTGCTGCACAGCTTGCACCCAATTTGCTGCATCTAGTATAGCCATGGCCTCCTTGTACGACATCGACTCATCAGAGTCTGCTACAAGTGCGACATTCATTTGATCTGGCCCTTGCAATATCCAAAAATGCCCGCCCTCACCAGGCTTGAAGCGCATCCTGAGAGGGTACCCTTCACAAGGTGCTGGAGCATTGGCAAGTGGGAGGGGCGGTGCTACTGGCACAACTGCCCCTGCTGATGGTAGTGCATCTTCTTTCTCTGTTTTTGACGATGAGGCCGCTATATCTGCTGCATCAGACATGGGAGAATAGAGTGGTTCTCCCACCCTCATAGTGGAGAAAGGATCAGGAGAGACTGGGTCAGGAAGGATATCTACTCCTACTGCTTCTTTAGCTGCTTTTCCTGCCTCCTCAGAGACAATATTGGTACCAATCACGTTGTTCTTGTTGAAGATGACATCCCTCGAGATGATGATGTGGCCTGTATCCCTCTCATAGAGACGATACGCCTTACTTGTCATGTCGAAGCCAATCATCATCATTTGCGTGCCATTCGCATCCCATTTTTACTGCTTCTCCTTTGGCACGTGCATGTGCGCCAAGCTGCCAAACGCACGAAAATGACCCACACTCGGCTTCTTCTCGAACCATGCCTCGTACGGTGTCATCTCCTCTAGGACCTTGGTTGGACTGCGGTTCTTAATGTACACCGTAATGCTCACTGCTTCAATCCGAAAGTCGTAGGTGAGCCGAGCCGCATGGAGCATGGAGCGCACTGACTCAACGATGGTATAGTTGAGGCATATGGTATGCCGTTCTGCCAGGACGGGTATGGTGCAGTACGTTGCGCCTTGATACCTGCTGCAATGAGGTACTACTTGAACTCCTTGCTCACGTATGTTGGATCTAGAGGAGAGAGAGAGCCTTGGAGTAGCAAGCATGTGGGACTAGAAGGGCATCACTTGTGCTGAAGAATGGTTGTTCAATCACTCAAAATGATGGAGTACATATAGAGCTAGAGCTTGGGCAAGTCAGCCCTCTCACAAGCCACACCACTTAGCCATGGAGGCTAAGGCTCACACACTAGAGTCCATAATCTCACACAAGGGAGGAAATAAGCCTAGCAATCAGGCTGACCACTCCCCACGACCTAGAGAGCTAGAGAATGCTCTCATGGCACACTCCTAGTGGTCACATAACCCACAAACCCATGGAGAATCGCCATGTCTCCATGGCTAGCACACAAGGATCTCACCTCACCTAAAAAGTAAGGAGAGGTACCTTTATCCTAGTCAGCACACTCTGACAAGGCAACCCTAAGACCAAGGACCTTTTTGGGGATTTCTCCCATCAGGTCTTGACCCTGGACCTCTTGCCTTTTTCTTTTCTCAGGCTAAGGTATGGAGCTATCGCCCATGGTCACCCGGATATCGATGGTCCATGACCCCAGAAACTACGAAAACTCATATCTCCCAATCCGACCGTTGGATCGGCCTCAAACTTGGACCGTAGACATTTTTCCACCTGATCTTTCCAATGAAGAAGTCGGATCGACGGTCAGAGCAGGAATCTGGTATTTTCCGGGAACTTGCTCCTGTGGACCTGAAACTGAGCCGGATGGCTCCTTTCCCAACAATCTCCCACTTTGCCGCAGTCAGTCTAAATGCCTTCATGCAGAACTGCTGCTTCTCAGGGGTCACTAGCTTGGTGCATAAATCAGCAACCTGCTTGCTGGTTGGAGTAAAATCCAGCTTGATAGAACCCTCCTCCACCATGTGCCTGATGAAATGATATGCGATGTCAATGTGCTTGGTGCGTGCATGGTGCTCAGGATTCTTGGCGAGTGCGATTGCGCTATGGTTGTCGACGCGCACAGGAACTGGAACTGCTGTACTCCCACTCATCTCTGCCATGAGACGTTGGAGCCAAACTGCTTCCTTGGCTCCAAAGCTGAGAGATACGTACTCAGCTTCTGTACTCGAGGTGGCCACGACCACCTGCCGCTTGCTGCACCAACTGATGGCCCCACCATTCATGAGGAACACATGTCCAGAGATGGACTTGCGGTCCTCAGGGTTTGAAGCCCAATCTGCGTCTGTGTAGCCGATGATACTGTTGTCATTGCCGTTGTAGGTGATGCCGATGTTGATGGTTCCAGCAAGGTAGCAAAAGATCCGCTTCACAGCCTTCTGGTGCTTAGGTCCGGGATTAGCCATGTGCCGGCTCACAGCGCTCACAGACTGTGCGAGGTCCGGCCTGGTTGCCACCATCAGGTACATGAGACTGCCGACGGGGCTCTGGTACTTGTGCCGCTCGGCTGCATTTGCTTCTCCATTCAAGCTCACAAGGTATTGTCGCGTCTCTAGTGGCGTGTCGATGGGTTTTGCCTGTGCCATGCCAAACCGCTACAAAACATCCGACCGTTGGATCGGCCTTAAACTTGGACCGTAGACATTTTGCCACCTGATCTTTCAAGTGGTGAAATCGGATTGACAATCCGAGCAGGCATCTGGTACTTTCCAGGAACTTGCTCCTGTGGACCTGAAACTGAGCCGGATGGCTCCTTTCCCAAGAACGTCCTCTCCACCACAGTCGCTGCGCAACGCCTTGATTTTCTTGCTAGTCTGGTTCTCCACCATGGCCTTGAACTCCTTGAACCTATCAAAGCACTGGTCCTTGGAGGAAAGGAAGTACATACTAGTGTAACGGCTGAAATCATCAATGAAGGTGAGAAAATACCTAAAGCCTCCAAAGCTCTGGGTCTGCATCAGGCCACACCAGTCTGTGTGGACCAGCACCTCTTTTGCGCGCTCCCCTTCTCTAGAGAATGCCTCGCAATCCTGCTTCCCCTCCAAATAGCCGATGTACAATTGCTGCTCAAAGTTAGCGATGGTGGGTAAGTCACGCACCATCTGCCTTGTTTGGAGTTGATGCAAGGCGCGCATGCCGATGTGGCCGTGGTGCGCGTGCCAGATTCTGCCATCTGTGGCCTGCACTACTGCCGCAAGACTCTGCTCGCGCGGGATCTTGGTTGCCCCCAACACGCGGTACATGTCCCCTTCCTTTACGAACCTGGCCAACTCCTCTTGTGTCCTTGTCGAGGATGTAGCCATAGTCGTCCTCAAAGATGACTTGCAGTCCTGTGCTGGTGAGAGAGGACATTGAGAGAAGGTTGAACGCTGTTTCAAGTACATACAACACGCTATGAAACACTCCCAGTTCAAAGTCATGCGGGATCTCCAACCACATCTCCACAATCCCAATCCCGTCAGCATACACCACCCGATCATCACCCAAAAGCAATCGAACGGGGGAGAATGGAGAGCACCTGCGTAAACCACTCCTTGTGGTGCGTGAGGTTCTTGGTAAACCCGAAGTCCTTGTACCACGCCAGTTGTTATACCCTTTTTTGCCTTCGGCCGGAATCGGGTCTGACAGCATGCGAGGATCAGCTCCGTAGTCATTCGCTCTTCCCGAGCTATTCCCGCGACTGGGTAATCCGGGTCCGTTCTTTGCCGAACCGCCTAGACCTTCGAAGGCGTGCGACGGATCATTCACCAGACAAGCATTGACCGTGCTTTACACTCCACTAGCCTAAGACAATCAACACTGAGCTACTTTAGCACTTCACTCACCCTAATAAATCCTTGACGGGCAATCATTTGCCGGATAATGTGATCTCTATGCAGAGAACTCTTCCTAAGTGCTCAAGGGAATGATTCGACCAACAATCCACCAGATTATGAAGGCATTCACGCTTGTGTTTCTCATCGGGCTATGACGGCCAATCATTCACTGTACCATGTGATGTCCAAGTTAAAGGGACTTCGTCTAACTACACAAGGGAGAGAACTTGGAGAATTACGGAATGCGCATTCAACCGAACGAAGATAAAATCAAACTATGATTCAATCAAACATGCAGACCTACAGCAGAGTATTCCTAATTCCATCCAAGTCCTACACATCACCCAGCAAAATACGCAAACCATAAACGTCCTCAGTTGACGGATGATGCGCCGGCGCTGGTCCCTGTAAGATAACAGTGCGGCTCGCCTCGCGCTGCGAGCCGGACACCCGCGGGTCGGCACGACGAAGTGCCAAGGGACCGTGCGGACGACGACCCGCACGAGGGTTAGCACGCACCGGGCTCTCCTTTCGCAAGCGATCGAGCCCTTGCTGGTAGCGTTGGTAGGCTCGGTACGCCTCGATACGTTCTTCGGCGACCTCGCCAGCTCGACGTCTGACGTCACGCGCGACCTCCCTCCAGCTCTCTACGCGCCTGGGCTCGTCGTCACGGGGCACCCTCCGTAGCCACGGCTGCCAGAACTGCTCAACGGCTCCACCGGCAGGATGATGCAAGTATTGTATGACCCCTAGGACTGTGCCCACTCCCAGCCGATGAGGGGAGTTGCAGCAGCTGCAGATGGCATAGAAGACCACTAGCGACTCCCGCGAGGCTCTCCCTGGACGAGGAGCCTAGAACTTTGGACCAGGCCATGACGGCTCCGTGACGTACTCCTCGGGTAGTGGTCTTCCCATCCAAGGACGGCACACACACACACGCACACACACACACACACACACACTAGTCTAGCTTCTCTACTCTAACTTGTCGCGAGAAGGGACGCGGGTCCCGCTCGACCGTCTGGTTCAACCGAGGGGCAGCAATTTCTCGGTGCAGCCGATGGTTGCAGGACCAGCTTCCTGCCCCGGCGTCAGACGAGTGTCCAGCAACACAACTCGCCGGTAGCGGGATGTTGGAACTTGAGGAGAGAGGGAGCCTTGGAGCAGCGAGCATGTGTGATTGGAAGGGAATCACTTGTGCTAAAGAATGGTTGTTCAATCACTCAAAATGATGGAGTACATATAGAGCTAGAGCTTGGGCAAGTCAGCCCTCTCACAAGCCACACTTCTTAGCCATGGAGGCTAAGGCTCACACACTAGAGTCCATCATCTCACACAAGGGAGGAAATCAGCCTAGCAATCAGGCTAACCACTCACACACGACCTAGAGAGCTAGAGAATGCCCTCATGGCACACTCCTAGTGGTCACATAACCCACAAACCCATGGAGAATCGCCATGTGTCCATGGCTAGCACACAAGGATCTCACCTCACCTAAAAAGTAAAGAGAGGTACCTTTATCCTAGTCAGCACACTCTGACAAGGCAATCCTAAGACCAATGACCTTTTTGGATATTTCTCCCATCAGGTCTTGATCCTGGACCTCTTGCCTTTTTCTTTTCCAGGCTAAGGCATGGAGCCATCACCCATGCCCACCCAGACATCGACGGTCCATGACCCCCGAAACTTCGAAAATTCATATCTCCCAATCCAACCGTTGGATCGGTCTCAAACTTGGGCCGTAGACATTTTGCCACCTGATCTTTCCAATGGTCAATTCCGATCGGCGATTGGAGCAAGCATCTGGTACTTTCCTGGAACTTGCTCCTGTGGACCTGAAACTGAGCCAGATGGCTCCTTTCCCAACAATCTCCCACTTTGCCGCAGTCAGAGTGGGCTGAGTCCACATGCCTTCATCCAGAACTGCTGCTTCTCACGGGTCACTGGCTTGGTGCAGAAATCAGCAACCTGCTTGCTGGTTGGAGTAAACTCTAGCTTGATAGCACCCTTCTGCACCATGTGCCTGATGAAATGATATGCGATGTCAATGTGCTTGGTGCGTGCATGGTGCTCAGGATTCTTGGCGAGTGCGATTGCGCTACGGTTGTCGATGCGCACAGGAACTGGAACTGCTGCACTCCCACTCATCTCTGCCATGAGACGTTGGAGCCAAACTGCTTCCTTGGCTCCAAAGCTGAGAGATACGTACTCAGCTTCTGTACTCGAGGTGGCCACGACCACCTGCCGCTTGCTGCACCAACTGATGGCCCCACCATTCATGAGGAACACATGTCCAGAGATGGACTTGCGGTCCTCAGGGTTTGAGGCCCAATCTGCGTCTGTGTAGCCGATGATACTGTTGTCATTGCCGTTGTAGGTGATGCCGATGTTGATGGTTCCAGCAAGGTAGCGGAAGATCCGCTTCACTGCCTTCTGGTGCTCCGGTCCGGGATTAGCCATGTGCTGGCTCACAGCGCTCACAGCCTGTGCGAGGTCCGGCCTGGTTGCCACCATCAGGTACATGAGACTGCCGACGGCGCTCTGGTACTTNGCGTGATCTGGATACCGAGGAAGTATGATGCTTCCCGGAGATCAGACATCTAGAAGCGCTCCTGCATGGCTTCCTTGAACTCCTACAGTGCAGACATGCTGTTGGAAAGGAGGAGCATGTCATCCACATAGACAATGATGATGAGGATCTCATGCTCATGCTGCCAGCGATACACGCTGTAGTCACACTCGCTGCGCTCAAACCCCATGCATTGCAACGCCGAATCCAACTTCTGGTTCCAAGCATGCGACGCTTGCTTGAGGCCGTAGAGCGACTTCTGTAGCTTGCAGACCAGGTGCTCCTGGCCATCCATGACGAACTCCTCCGGCTGCTCCATGTCGATCTCTTCCTCCAAGTCACCATTCAAGAATGCCGTCTTGACATCCATGTGGTGAACCTCGAAGTCCTCAGTTGCTGCATAAGAGAGGAGCGTGTGCACAGAGGTAAACTTTGCAACAGGGGCAAAAGTTTCTGTGTAGTCGATGCCCTCCTGCTGCGAGTAGCCCTTGGCGACCAGCCTCGCCTTGTACTTTTCCAGGTTACCATCTGCTCCCCGCTTCTTCTTAAAGACCCACTTGCACTTGATCACTTTACGTCCTGGTGGACGTTTAGTGAGCTCCCACGTGCCGTTCTCCAGCTGCGACTGTATCTCCTGCTGCACGGCTTGCGCCCAATCTGCTGCATCCGGTGCGGCCATGGCCTCTTTGTATGACGTTGGCTCATCTGAATCTGCTGCAACTGCGNCGTTCATCTGTTCTGGTTTCTGCAGCATCCAGAAATGGCCGCGCTCACCAGGCTTGTAACGCACCGTAAGAGGGTACCTGCGACCTGGTGCTGGAGCGTTAGCGAGTGGCTGGCGCGGTGCTGCTGGCACAACTGCTGCTGCTGGTAGTGCTACATCTCCCTCCTCTGCTTCTGCCGATGAGGCTGCTGTATCTGCAACATCAGACATGGGAGAGTAGAGTGATTCTCCCACTGTCACAGTAGAGGAAGGATCGGGAGAAAATGGGTCAGAAAGAATTTTTGCTCCAACCATCTCGTCAGCTGCTGGTTCTGCTGTCTCTTCACACACGATGTTGGTGCCGATAACGTTGCTCTCGTTGAAGACGACATCCCTGGAGATGATGACGTGGCCTATATCCCTCTCGTAGAGGCGATACGCCTTGCTTGCCACGTCGTAGCCAATCATCAGCATCTGCGCACTCTTCGCGTCCCACTTTTGCCGCTTCTCTTTTGGCACGTGCATGTGCGCCAAGCTACCAAACGCGCAAAGATGACCCACGCTCGGCTTCTTGCCGAACCACGCCTCGTACGGCGTCATCTACTCCAGGGCCTTGGTTGGACTGCGGTTCTTGATGTAGACCGCAGTGCTCACGGCTTCAGCACAGAAGTCGTAGGTCAGCCGGGCCGCGTGCAGCATGGAGCGCGCCGACTCCACAATGGTACGATTGTCGCATTCTGCTACACCGTTCTGCTGCGGCGAGTATGGCGCGGTACGTTGCGCCTTGATGCCAGCTGCTGCGAGGTAGTCTTGGAATTCCTTGCTCAGGTACTCTCCACCGCGGTCGCTGCGCAACGCCTTGATCTTCTTGCCAGATTGGTTCTCTACCATGGCCTTGAACTCCTTGAACCTGTCAAAGCACTGGTCCTTGGAGGAAAGGAAGTACACAGCAGTGTAAAGGCTGAAATCATCAATGAAGGTGAGAAAATACCTAGAGCCTCCAAAGCTCTGGGTCTGCATCGGTCCGCACAAGTCCGTGTGGACCAGCTCCAACACCTCTTTTGCATGCTCCCCTGCTCCAGAGAACGCCTCGCGGTGTTGCTTCCCCTCCAAACATCCGATGCATAAGTGCTGCTCAAAGTTAGAGATGGTAGGCAGGTCACGCACCATCTGCTTTGCTTGAAGCTGTTGCAAGGCGCGCATGTCGATGTGGCCGTAGCGCGCATGCCAGATCTCACCATCTGTCGCCTGCACCACTGCTGCAAGAGTTTGCTCACGCGGGATCTTGATCGCCCCCAGCAGGCGGTACATGTCGCCCTCCTTCACCGACTTGGCCAACTCCTCTCCTGTTTCCTTGTTGAGGATGTAGCCATAGTCATCATCGAAGACAACGCGCAGTCCTGTGTTGGTGAGAGAGGACACTGAGAGAAGGTTGAACGCAGCATCAGGCACATACAGCACGCCATGGAAAACTCCCACTTCAATGCCACGCGGGGTCTCCAACCACATCTCCACAATCCCAATCCCCTCAGCATACACCACCCGATCATCACC
>SZWC01006267.1:70280-93068 GCA_023375785.1 Penium margaritaceum | reverse complement strand
CTTGTGTGCTAGCCATGGACACATGGCGATTCTCCATGGGTTTGTGGGTTATGTGACCACTAGGAGTGTGCCATGAGAGCATTCTCTAGCTCTCTAGGTCGTGTGTGAGTGGTCAGCCTGATTGCTAGGCTGATTTCCTCCCTTGTGTGAGATTATGGACTCTAGTGTGTGAGCCTTAGCCTCCAAGGCTAAGTGGTGTAGCTTGTGAGAGGGCTGACTTGCCCAAGCTCTAGCTCTATATGTACTCCATCATTTTGAGTGATTGAACAACCATTCTTCAGCACAAGTGATGCCCTTCCAATCACACATGCTCGCTGCTCCAAGGCTCCCTCTCTCCTCAAGTGCCAACATTTGGTATCAGAGCCAAGTTCTGCCACTTCCAGCCAGCACAGGCCGTCACATTGAGAGTGACGGGTTGGGGTGAAACCTTCATCAGATTTGACAATCGACCACTGGATCTTCAAGTTCAAGAGAAAAGCTTTTCAACGAGCCCAAGATCGCGAAGATCCAACAGTCGGATTGAGAGTTATGCTCAAAACGAGGTCGGCCAGGGCTACACTCTTCTCTATGAGTAAGACTGTCGCCTTGTGATGACCATAACTCTCTCATTTCTTTGTCCAATTTAAAAAGTGGCACATGCGAATTGTATTATGTTTCCTAAGCTTTCCATTGATGTAAAAATATTTGCATTCCATTGATTCGTTTGGGAGAAACGCCGTTTACAAACTGGCTGGTCTGAGTTGGAGTAGGAGCAGAAGCATACCCTGTTTTCAAGAGGGCATATCTTTCAAAATCTCCCGTTGATGACCCTGTTTTATGGGTCGATCTGAAAGTTTTTGAGCTGAATTTTCATGTGGTGGGCTCAGTTTTTCAAAATTCCGAGTCTGCTGGCATCTACAGTCCATTTTCTGTCAGACAGATTTCTGGCAGAAGCAGCAGCAGAAGCAGGGGTAGCGCCGCCATCCAAGGGCAGCGCTGAGCATCATCAAGGCTCAAAATGGCAGCAGCTGGCGTTGTAACAACAGCCCAGCCTTTGGAGAGGCTGGAGGGACGCGCCAACTTCACGTTTTGGAAGATCCGTACCCGCCTCCTTTTGGAGGAGAGGGGCTTGTGGGAGGTGGTGAGCGGCGACGAGCCGGATCCAGTTCCACAGGCAAAAGGCATCACCGCAGTGCAGGTGGTGGCGGGGAAGACGCTGCAAAAGGGTGCAGCTGATGCGGGTTCTTCTGCAGATGTACCAGCGACGTACGAGGAGTGGAAGAAGAAGGACAGGCAGGCCTACAGGTTGCTTGTTAACACCATCTCCAACCCGCATCTTCCGTACGTGAGTGACAAGGCTACTGCAAAGGAGGGGTGGGACACGTTGTGCAAAAAGTATGAGAGCAAGGATCCTGCATTCCTCATGCTTTTGGAGGAAAAGATGATGGCGCTGAAAATGCAGGGTGGTGAAGGGATGGAGGCGTATCTGGACAGGGCAAAGGAGCTGGCNAAGCAGCTGAGAGCGGCCGGCAATCCTGTGGAAGAGACGCGCTTCATCCTCCTCTTGCTGAGGGGACTCCCAACCAGCTACGACACGGTACGAGAGACGCTGGAGTGCCAGCCAACTCTCGACCTCGACTTCATCTGCACACACCTGGTGCAGGTGGAATTGCGTCGCAATGCGGCAAAGCGCAATGGCGACAGCAGCAGTGAAGCAGCTTTCATGGCCATGGGCTCACGCAACCAGCAGCAGCAGCAGTCCGGGCAGCAGAGAGGCAAGAAGAAGGGCAAGTGCAACTATTGCCAAAAAGAGGGGTACTACAAGAAAGAGTGCTTCAAGTTTAAGGGGGACAAAAAGGAGCAGCAGCAGCAGCAAAAGCAGCAATCTCCACAGCAACAGCAGCAGCAGTCACAGCAACGGCAGCAGCAGCAGCAGGAGCAATAGCAGCAGCAGCAGCAGCAGAACCAGACTAGCGTGTGCCATTTTGGCAACATGAACGTCGCCAAGGAGGTGCGCGACCGCCTCTTCATGGCGAGGTCTGACATGTCGCAGAAGGAAAAGGCGGATCTGGCATGGTACAAGGACTCGGGATGTACCAAGAGTCTGACGCACCACAAGGAGTGGTTCACAAAGCTGCTCTCCATTTCTCCTCGGCCGATTGCTTTGGGTGATGATCAGGTGGTGTATGCTGAGGGGATTGGGATTGTGGAGATGTGGTTGGAGATCCCGCGTGGCATTGAAGTGGGAGTTTTGCATGGCGTGCTGTATGTGCCTAATGCTACGTTCAACCTTCTCTCAGAGTCCTCTCTCACCAACACAGGACTGCGCGTTGTCTTCGATGATGACTATGGCTACATCCTCAATAAGGAAACAGGAGAGGAGTTGGCCAAGTCGGTGAAGGAGGGCGACATGTACCGCCTGTTGGGGGCGACCAAGATCCCGCGTGAGCAGAGTCTTGCAGCAGTGGTGCGGGCACTAGATGGTGAGATCTGGCATGCGCGCTACGGCCACATCGGCATGCGCGCCTTGCAGGAGCTTCAAGCAAAGCAGATGGTGCGTGACCTGCCTACCATCTCCAACTTTGAGCAGTAGTTATGTATCGGCTGTTTGGAGGGAAAGCAGCATCGCGAGGCATTCTATGGAGCAGGGGAGCGTGCAAAAGAGGTGTTGGAGCTGGTCCACACGGACTTGTGCGGACCGATGCAGACCCAGAGCTTTGGAGGCTCTAGGTATTTTCTCACCTTCATTGATGATTTCAGCCGTTACACTGCTGGGTACTTCCTTTCCTCCAAGAACCAGTGCTTTGACAGGTTCAAGGAGTTCAAGGCCATGGTGGAGAACCAATCTGGCAAGAAGATCAAGGCGTTGCGCAGCGATCGCGGTGGAGAATACCTAAGCAAGGAGTTCCAAGACAACCTCGCAGCAGCTGGCATCAAGGCGGAGCGTACCGCACCGTACTCGCCGCAGCACAACGGTGTAGCAGAACGCGCCAAGCGTACCATTGTGGAGTCGGCGCGCTCCATGCTGCACGCGACTCGGCTGACCTATGACTTCTGGGCTGACGCCGTGAGCACTACGGTCTACATCAAGAACCGCAGTCCAACCAAGGCCCTGGAGCAGATGACGCCGTACAAGGCGTGGTTCGGCAAGAAACCAAGCGTAGGTCATCTTCGCGCGTTTGGCAGCTTGGCGCACATGCACGTGCCAAAAGAGAAGCGGCAAAAGTGGGATGCGAAGAGTGCACAGATGCTGATGATTGGCTACGACGTGGCAAGCAAAGCGTATCGCCTCTACGAGAGGGATACAGGCCACGTCATCATCTCCAGGGATGTTGTCTTCAACGAGAGTAACGTCATCGGCACCAACATCGTGTGTGAAGAGGCAGCAGAACGAGGAGCTGACGAGACAGTGGGAGCAGAAATTCCTCCTGACCCAGTTTCTCCGGATCCTTCCTCTACTGTGACAGTGGGAAAATCACTCTACTCTCCCATGTCTGATGTTGCAGATACAGCAGCCTCATCGGCAGAAGTTGAGGAGGGAGATGTAGCACCACCTGCAGCAGCAGTTGTGCCAGCAGCACTGCGCCAGCCGCCCGCTAACGCTCCAGCACCAGGTCGCAGATACCCTCTTAGGGTGCGTTACAAGCCTGGTGAGCGCGGCCATTTTTGGATGCTGCAGAAACCAGAACAGATGAACGTCGCAGTTGCAGCAGATTCAGATGAGCCAACGTCATACAAGGAGGCCATGGCTGCACCGGATGTAGTAGATTGGGCGCAAGCCGTGCAGCAGGAGATACAGTCGCAGCTGGACAACGGCACGTGGGAGCTGACTGAGCGTCCTCCAGGACGTAAGGTGATCAAGTGCAAGTGGGTCTTCAAGAAGAAGCGGGGAGCAGATGGTAACCTGGAAAAGTACAAGGCGAGGCTGGTCGCCAAGGGCTACTCGTAGCAGGAGGGCATCGACTACACAGAAACGTTTGCCCCTGTTGCAAAGTTTGCCTCTGTGCGCACGCTCCTCTCTTATGCATCAGCTGAGGACTTCGATGTTCACCACATGGATGTCAAGACGGCCTTCTTGAATGGTGACTTCGAGGAGGAGATCTACATGGAGCAGCCGGAGGGGTTCATCATGGATGGCCAGGAGCACCTGGTCTGCAAGCTGCAGAAGTCGCTATACGGCCTCAAGCAAGCGTCGCGTGCTTGGAACGAGAAATTGGATGCGACATTGCATTGCATGGGGTTTGAGCGCAACGAGTGTGACTACAGCGTGTATCGCTGGCAGCATCAGCATGAGATCCTCATCATCATTGTCTATGTGGATGACATGCTCCTCCTTTCCAACAGCATGTCTGCACTGCAGGAGTTCAAGGAAGCCATGCAAGAGCGCTTCCAGATGTCTGATCTCGGGGAGGCATCATACTTCCTCGGTATCCAGATCACGCGTGACCGCAAGTCACGCTCTCTCTCGCTGCAGCAGAGCCGCTACATCAAGGATGTTTTNAGCGGTTTGGCATGGCAGAGGCAAAACCCATCGGCACGCCGCTGGAGACGCGGCAGTACCTCGTGAGCTTCAATGGAGAAGCAAATGCAGCTGAGCGGCAGAAGTACCAGAGCGCCGTCGGCAGTCTCATGTACCTGATGTCGGCAACCAGGCCGGACCTCGCACAGGCTGTGAGCGCTGTGAGCCAGCACTTGGCTAATCCCGGATCCAAGCACCAGAAGGCAGTGAAGCGGATCTTCCGCTACCTTGCTGGAACCATCAACATCGGCATCACCTACAACAGCAATGACAACAGCATCATCGGCTACACAGATGCAGATTGGGCTTCAAACCCTGAGGACCGCAAGTCCATCTCTGGACATGTGTTCCTCATGAATGGTGGGGCCATCAGCTGGTGCAGCAAGCGGCAGGTGGTCGTGGCCACCTCGAGTACAGAAGTTGAGTACCTATCTCTCAGCTTTGGAGCCAAAGAAGCAGTTTGGCTCCAACGTCTCATGGCAGAGATGAGTGGGAGTGCAGCAGTTCCAGTTCCTGTGCGCGTCGACAACCAAAGCGCAATCGCACTCGCCAAGAATCCTGAGCACCATGCACGCACCAAGCACATTGACATCGGATATCATTTCATCAGGCACGTGGTGTAGGAGGGTGCTATCAAGCTGGAGTTTACTCCAACCAGCAAGCAGGTTGCTGATTTCTGCACCAAGCCAGTGACCCGTGAAAAGCAGCAGTTCTGCATGAAGGCATGTGCACTCAGCCCACTCTCACTGCGGCAAAGTGGGAGATTGTTGGGAAAGGAGCCATCTGGCTCAGTTTCAGGTCCACAAGAGCAATTTCTAGGAAAGTACCAGATGCCTGCTCCGACCGCCAAGCCGACTTCTCCATTAGAAAGATCAGGTGGCAAAATGTCTACGGTCCAAGTTTGAGGCCGATCCAACAGTCGGATTGGGAGAAATGAATTTTCGAAGTTTCGGGGGTCATGGACCGTCGATGTCTGGGTGGGCATGGGTGATGGCTCCATGCCTTTGCCTGAGAAAAGAAAAAGGCAAGAGGTCCAGGGTCAAGACCTGATGGGAGAAATATCCAAAAAGGTCCTTGGTCTTAGGATTGCCTTGTCAGAGTGTGCTGACTAGGATAAAGGTACCTCTCCTTACTTTTTAGGTGAGGTGAGATCCTTGTGTGCTAGCCATGGACACATGGCGATTCTCCATGGGTTTGTGGGTTATGTGACCACTAGGAGTGTGCCATGAGAGCATTCTCTAGCTCTCAAGGTCGTGTGTGAGTGGTCAGCCTGATTGCTAGGCTGATTTCCTCCCTTGTGTGAGATTATGGACTCTAGTGTGTGAGCCTTAGCCTCCAAGGCTAAGTGGTGTGGCTTGTGAGAGGGCTGACTTGCCCAAGCTCTAGCTCTATATGTACTCCATTATTTTGAGTGATTGAACAACCATTCTTCAGCACAAGTGAGACCCTTCCAATCACACATGCTCGCTGCTCCAAGGCTCCCTCTCTCCTCAAGTGCCAACATGAGGTGGCTGACATCTTGATTGCACAGGTTCTATGGTGTTCTTTGTCGACAGAGCCCCGGTGTGGGCGTGCGCATCCGTAGTGGTGCGCGTTTGCCTGACGGGTCCAATTGTGGAGGAGGCACTGACCCCTCGTGGTTCTGGAACCTCTCAGCGACGTGATGCCGTTAACGCAGAGGCTGTCCTGCTCATGTGTTGCTGCTGCTAGGGTTGTGGCATGGCATGTAAGCGATGCGAAGTCACAGCAGACTGATCATCCTGGCGAGCTTCCCTGGGCCGTCGTCCCGCCGCCTCCACATACCTCTCTGCCCGAGGTGGAGACACTCCACTTTCCGAAGCCGGTCGGCGGTGGGCAGTGGGGCTAGAGGGGACCACCCTGGGGTAGAAGGTGACAGGTTGATGTAGGGTGTGCAACGCCTGCACCGAAGGATGATCGAATGGTGTCTCATCTTCTTCTGCTTCATCTTCCTGGACGTGGTCCACATCTTCATAATCCCTGTCATGGGTGGAGGAGGGTACCGGTGAGGGGGCTCTTGGGGTAGAAAACTCGAGGCGTCGTGGTGTTGTCATCGTTGACGTCATTTCCACTGCCTTCTAGACGGTTTTCCCATCTGGTGTTGACTTTATGAAGCAAAACCGGCCCATCATCCGCCTCTAGTTCCTCTTCTTCTTCCGATACATAGTTCTCCTCCTGCATAGACTCGTGGTGCCCATCACGGTCATTTGGGCCAACTTCTTCTGAATCTTCCTGCGTTGGGCCCGCCAACTGCGCCTGTCGGATCGCCTTCCATTCACGGAGCTCCTTGAGCCGCCGTAGGTGGAACTCTTCTTCTTCATCGGGATCCATCTCGTCCGCCTCGTTGTACAGCTGCTGAGACCGATTATTCATCGGATCCTAGTTGAAGTTAGGATCCAGCCCCGGCGGTTCCTCAGGGCTCTCCTCGTAGCGATGCGCGGGGACGGCTCGCCTCATCTTTGTTCCTCCGGAGGCGCAAGATGCGGCAGCGCTCGTCCTCACGTCGCTAATGGTACTCGTTGAATAATCTCCCGTAACCTGGTGCCGGGGGTCTCCGTTCGAGTGAAGATCCGACGGTTCCTCATGAAGACCCTCGCCCTAGATTATAGACTGACCTGCAGGTACATGTTACACTCGTCACAAAAGACAAGTGAAGTCCACGCTCACCGCACCATTAACACTGTTATACCCTTTTTCGCCTTCGGCCGGAATTGGGTCTGACAGCATGCGAGGATCAGCTCCGTAGGCGTTCGCTCTTCCCGAGCTATCCCTGCGACTGGGTAATCCGGGTCCGTTCTTTGCCGAACCGCCTAGACCTTCGAAGGCGCACGACGGATCATTCACTAGACAAGCATTGATCGTTCTTTACACTCCACTTGTCCAAGACAATCACCACTGAGCTACTTTAGCACTTCACTCACCCCGATTAATCCTAGACGGTCAATCATTCGCCGGATAATGTGATCTCTACGCAGAGAACTCTTCATAAGTGCTCAAGGGAATGGTTCGACCAACAATTCACAAGATTATCAAGGCATTCACGCTTGTCTTTCTCATCGGGCTATGACGGCCAATCATTCACTGTACCATGTGATGTCCAAGTTAAAGGGACTTCATCTAACTACACAAGGGTGAGAACTTGGAGAATTACGGAATGTGCATTCAACCGAGCGAAGATACAACTAAACTATGATTCAATCAAACATGCAGACCTAGAGCAGAGTATTCCTAATTCCATCCAAGTCCTACACATCACCCAACAAAATACGCAAACCGTAAACATCCTCAGTTGACGGATGATGCGTCGGCGCTGGTCCCTGTAAGATAACAGTGCAGCTCGCCTCGCGTAGCGAGCCGGACACCCGCGGGTCGGCACGACGAAGCGCCAAGGGACCGTGCGGACGACGACCCGCACGAGGGTTAGCACGCACCGGGCTCTCCTTCCGCAAGCGATCGAGCTCCTGCTGGTAGCGTTGGTAGGCTCGGTACGCCTCGATGCGTTCTTTGGCGACCTTGGCAGCGCGACGTCCAATGTCACGCGCGACCTCCCTCCAGCTCTCCACGCACCGGGGCTCGTCGTCACGGGGCACCCTCCGTAGCCACTGCTGCCAGAACTGCTCCACGGCTCCACCGCCGGGATGATGCAAGTATTGCATCACCCCTAGGACCGTGCGCACTCCCAGCCGATGAGGGGAGTTGCAGCAGCTGCATATGGCATAGAAGACCACCGGTGACTCCCGCGAAGCTCTCCCTGGACGAGGAGCCTGGTACTCCAGGGGGAACTCAGGACCAGGCCATGACGGCTCCGTGATGTGCTCCTCGGGCAGTGGTCTTCCCATCCAAGGACGGCACACACAGACACACACGCACACACACACACTAGTCTAGCTTCTCTACTCTAACTTGTCGCGAGAAGGGACACAGGTCCCGCTCGACCGTTGTTGGAACTTGGGGAGAGAGGGAGCCTTGGAGCAGCGAGCATGTGTGATTGCAAGGGCACCACTTGTGCAGAAGAATGGTTGTTCAATCACTCAAAATGATGGATTACATATAGAGCTAGAGCTTGGGCAAGTCAGCCCTCTCACAAGCCACACCACTTAGCCATGGAGGCTAAGGCTCACACCCTAGAGTCCATAATCTCAAACAAGGGAGGAAATCAGCCTAGCAATCAGGCTGACCACTCACACACGCCTAAAGAGCTAGAGAATGCTCTCATGGCACACTCGTAGTGGTCACATAATCCACAAACCCATGGAGAATTGCCATGTGTCCATGGCTAGTACACAAGGATCTCACCTCACCTAAAAAGTAAGGAGAGGTACCTTTATCCTAGTCAGCACACTCTGACAAGGCAATCCTAAGACCAAGGACCTTTTTGGACATTTCTCCTATCAGGTCTTGACCCTGGACCTCTTTCCTTTTTCTTTTCTCAGGCTAAGGCATGGAGCCATCGCCCATGGTCATCCGGATATCGACGGTTGATGACCCCGGAAACTATGAAAATTCATATCTCCCAATCCGACCGTTGGATCGGCCTCACACATGGACCGTAGACATTTTGCCATCTGATCTTTCCAATGGTGAGGTTGGATTGACGATCGGAGCAGGCATCTGGTACTTTCTTGGAGCTTGCTCCTGTGGACCTGAAACTGAGCCGGATGGCTCCTTTCCCAACAATCTCCCACTTTGCCGCAGTGAGAGTGGGCTGAGTCCACATGCCTTGATGCAGAACTGCTGCTTCTCACGGGTCACTGGCTTGGTGCAGAAATCAACGACCTGCTTGCTGGTTGGAGTAAACTCCAGCTTGATAGCACCCACCTGCACCATGTGCCTGATGAAATGATATGCGATGTCAATGTGCTTGGTGCGTGCATGGTGCTCAGGATTCTTGGCGAGTGCGGTTGCGCTCTGGTTGTCGACGCGCACAGGAACAGGAACTGCTGCACTCCCACTCATCTCTCCCATGAGACCTTGGTGCCAAACTGCTTCCTTGGCTCCAATGCTGAGAGATACGTACTCAACTTCTGTACTCGAGGAGGCCACGACCACCTGTCGCTTGCTGCACCAGCTGATGGCTCCACCATTCATGAGGAACACATGTCCAGAGATGGACTTACGGTATTCAGGGTTTGAAGCCTAGTCTGCGTCTGTGTAGCCGATGATGCTGTTGTCATTGCCGTTGTAGGTGATGCTGATGTTAATGGTTCCAGCAAGGTAGCTGAAGATCCGCTTCACTGCCTTCTAGTGCTCCGGTCCAGGATTAGCCATGTGCTGGCTCACAGCACTCACAGCCTCTGCGAGGTCCGGTCTGGTTGCCACCATCAGGTACATCAGACTACCGACGGCGCTCTGGTATTTGTGCCGCTCAGCTTTATTTGCTTCTCCATTAAAGCTCACAAGGTACTACCGCGTCTCCAGCGGCGTGCCGATGGGTTTTGCCTCTACCATGCCAAACTGCTGGAAAACATCCTTAATGTAGCGGCTTTGCTGTAGCGAGACAGAGCGTGACTTGCGGTCACGCGTGATCTGGATACCGAGGAAGTATGATGCCTCCCCGAGATCAGACATCTGGAAGCGCTCCTGCATGGCTTCCTTGGACTCTTGTAGTGCAGACATGCTGTTGGAAAGGAGGAGCATGTCATCCACATAGACAATGATGATGAGGATCTCATGCTCATGCTGCCAGCGATATACGCTGTAGTCACAGTCGCTGCGCTCAAACCCCATGCACTGCAACGCCGCATCCAACTTCTGATTCTAAGCACGCGACGCTTGCTTCAGGCCGTACAGCAACTTCAGTAGCTTGCAGACCAGGTGCTCCTGGCCATCCATGACGAACCCCTCCGGCTGCTCCATGTAGATCTCCTCCTCCAAGTCACCATTCAAGAATGCCGTCTTGACATCCATGTGGTGAACCTCGAAGTCCTCATCTACTGCATAAGAGAGGAGCGTGCGCATAGAGGCAAACTTTGCAACAGGGGCAAACGTTTCTGTGTAGTCGATGCCCTNAGCTTGCAGACCAGGTGCTCCTGGCCATCCATGACGAACCCCTCCGGCTGCTCCATGTAGATCTCCTCCTCCAAGTCACCATTCAAGAATGCCGTCTTGACATCCATGTGGTGAACCTCGAAGTCCTCATCTACTGCATAAGAGAGGAGCGTGCGCATAGAGGCAAACTTTGCAACAGGGGCAAACGTTTCTGTGTAGTCGATGCCCTCCTGCTGCGAGTAGCCCTTGGCGACCAGCCTTGCCTTGTACATTTCCACGTTACCATCTGCTCCCCGCTTCTTCTTGAAGACCCACTTGCACTTGATCACCTTACGTCCTGGTGGACGCTCAGTGAGCTCCCACGTGCCGTTGTCCAGCTGCGACTGTATCTCCTACGATACGACTTGTGCCCAATCTACTACATCTCGTGCAGTCATGGCCTCCTTGTATGACATTGGCTCATCAGAATCTACTACAACTATGACGTTCATCTGTTTTGGTTTCTGCAGCATCCAGAAAAAGCCGCGCTCACCAGGCTTGTAACGCACCCTAAGAGGGTACCTGCGTCCTGGTGCTGGAGAGTTAGTGGGCGGCTGGCGTGGTGCTGCTGGCACAACTGCTGCTGCTGGTGGTGCTACATCTCCCTCCTCTACTTCTGCCGATGAGGCTCCTGTATCCGCAACATCAGACATGGGCGAGTAGAGTGATTCTCCCACTGTCACAGAAGAGGAAGGATTGGGAGAAACCGGGTCAGGAAAGATTTCTGCTCCCATTGTCTCGTCAGGTGCTGGTTCTGCTGCCTCTTCACACACGATGTTGGTGCCGATGACGTTGCTCTCGTTGAAGACATCCTTGGAGATGATGACGTGGCTTGTATCCCTCATGTAGAGGCGATACGCCTTGCTTGCAACATCGTAGCCAGTTATCAGCATTTGCGCACTCTTCGCGTCCCACTTTTGCGGCTTCTCCTATGGCACGTGCATGTGCGACAAGGTGCCAAACGCGCGAAGATGATCCACGCTCGGCTTCTTGCCGAACCACGCCTCGTACGGCATTTTTTGGTCCAGGGCCTTGGTTGGACTGTGGTTCTTGATGTAGACCGCAGTGCTCACGGCTTCACCCCAGAAGTCGTAGGTCAGCCGGGCCGCGTGCAGCATGGAGCTCGCCGACTCCATAATGGTACGGTTGGCGCGTTCTGCTACCCCGTTCTGTTGCGGCGAGTACGGCGCGGTACGCTGCGCCTCGATGCCAGCTGCTGCGAGGTAGTCCTGGAACTCCTTGCTTAGGTCTTCACTACCGCGATCACTGCTTAGCGCCTTGATCATCTTGCCTGTCTGGTTCTCCACCATGGCCTTGAACTCCTTGAACCTGTCAAAGCACTGGTCCTTGGAGGAAAGGAACTAGACAGCAGTGAAACAGCTGAAATCATCAATGAAGGTGAGAAAATACCTAGAGCCTCCAAAGCTCTGGGTCTGCATTGGTCCACACAAGTCCGTGTGGACCAGCTCTAACACCTCTTTTGCACGCTCCCCAGCTCCAGAGCGCCTCGCGATGCTGCTTCCCTTCCAAACAGCCGATGCATAACTGTTGCTCAAAGTTAGAGATGGTAGGCAGGTCACGCACCATCTGCTTTGCTTGAAACTGATGCAAGGCGCGCATGCCGATGTGGCCGTAGCGCGCATGCCAGATCTCGCCATCTGTCACCTGCACCGCTACTGCAAGACTCTGCTCACGCGGGATCTTGGTCGCCCCCAGCAGGCGGTACATGTCGCCCTCCTTCACCGACTTGGCCAACTCCTCTCCTGTTTCCTTGTTGAGGATGTAGCCATAATCATCGTCAAAAACAACGCGTAGTCCTGTGTTGGTGAGAGAGGACACTGAGAGAAGGTTGAACGCAGCATCAGGNTAGCGCGCATGCCAGATCTCGCCATCTGTCGCCTGCACCACTGCTGCAAGACTCTGCTCACGCGGGATCTTGGTCGCCCCCAGCAGGCGGTACATGTCGCCCTCCTTCACCGACTTGGCCAACTCCTCTCCTGTTTCCTTGTTGAGGATGTAGCCATAATCATCGTCAAAAACAACGCGTAGTCCTGTGTTGGTGAGAGAGGACACTGAAAGAAGGTTGAACGCAGCATCAGGTACATACAGCACGCCATGGAAAACTCCCACTTCAATGCCACGCGGGGTCTCCAACCACATCTCCACAATCCCAATCCCCTCAGCTTTCACCATCCGATCATCACCCAAAGCAATCGGACGGGGGGGAATGGAGAGCAGCTGCGTGAACCACTCCTTGTGGTGCGTCAGACTCTTGGTACACCCAGAGTCCTTGTACCACGCCAGATCCGCCTTTTCCTTCTACGACATGTCAGACTTCGCCATGAAGAGGCGGTCGCGCACCTCCTTGGCAACGTTCATGTTGCCAAAATGGCGCACGCCTGTCTGGTTCTGCTACTGCTGCTGTTGCTGGCGTTGCTGTAACTGCTGCTGCTGTTGCTGTGGAGATTGCTCCTTTTGCTGCTGCTGCTGCTGCTGCTGCTCCTTCTGGTCCCTCTTGAACTTGAAGCACTCTTTCTTGTAGTGCCCCTCTTTCTGGCAACAGTGGCACTTGCCCTTCTTCTTGCCTCTCTGCTGCCTGGACTGCTGCTGCTGCTGGTTGCGTGAGCTCATGGCCACAACACTTGCTTCACTACTGCCGCCGACATTGCGCTTTGCTGCATTGTGACGCAATTCCACCTGTACCAGGTGTGTACAGATGAAGTCGAGGTCGAGAGTTGGCTGGCACTCAAGTGTCTCTCGTACCGTGTTCTAGCTGGTTGGGAGTCCCCTCAGCAAGAGGAGGATGAAGCGCGTCTCTTCCACAGGATTTCCGGCCGCTCTCAGTTGCTTCGCCAGCTCCTTTGCCTTGTCCAGATACGCCTCCATCCCTTTACCACCCTGCATTTTCAGCGCCATCATCTTTTCTTCCAAAAGCATGAGGAATGCAGGATCCTTGCTCTCATACTTCTAGCACAACATGTCCCACCCCTCCTTTGCAGTAGCCTTGTCACTCACGTACTGAAGATGCGGGTTGGAGATGGTGTTGACAAGCAACCTGTAGGCCTGCTTGTCCTTCTTCTCCCACTCCTCATATGTCGCTGGTACAGCTGCAGAAGAACCCGCATCAGGTGCACCCTTTTGCGGTGTCTTCCCCGCCACCACCTGCGCTGCGGTGATGCCTTTTGCCTATGGAACTGGAGCCGGCTCGTCGCCGCTCACCACCTCCCACAAGCCCCTCTCCTCCAATAGGAGGCGGGTACGGATCTTCCAAAACGTGAAGTTGGCGCATCCCTCCAGCCTCTCCAAAGGCTGGGCTGCTGTTATAATGCCAGCTGCTGCCATTTTGAGCCTTGGTGATGCTCAGCGCTGCCCTTGGATGGCGGCGCTACCCCTGCTTCTGCTGCTGCTTCTGCCAGAAATCTGTCTGGCAGAAAATGGACTGTAGATGCCAACAGACTGGGAATCATAAAAAACTGAGCCCACCACTGGAAAAGTCAGCTCAAAACCTTTCAGATCGACCCATAAAACAGGGTCATCAACAGGGGATTTCAATCGTTATGCCCTCTTGAAAACAGGGTATGCTTCTGCTCCTACTCCAACTCAGACCGGCCAGCTTGTAAACGGCGTTTCTCCCAAACAAATCAATGGAATGCAAATATCTTTGCATCAATGGAAAGCTAAGAAAAAATACTACAATTTGCATGTGCCACCTTTTAAATTTGACAAAGAAACAAGGGAGTTATGGTCATCACAAGACGATAGTCTTACTCATAGAGAAGAGTGTAGCCCTGGCCGACCTCGTTTTGAGCATAACTCCTCCATCCGACCGTTGGATATTCGCGATCTTGGGCTCGTTGGAAAGCTTGTCTTTTGAAATTGAAGATCTAGTGGTTGATGGTAAAATTTGGTGAAGATTTGACCCCAATCCGTCACTCTCAAAGTGACGGCCTGTGCTGGCTCAAAGTGGCAGAACTTGGCTCTGATACCAAATGTTGGAGCTTGAGGAGAGAGGGAGCCTTGGAGCAGCGAGTATGTGTGATTGGAAGGGCATTACTTGTGCTGAAAAATGGTTATTCAATCACGCAAAATGATGGAGTACATATAGAGCTAGAGCTTGGGCAAGTCAGCCCTCTCACAAGCCACACCATTTAGCCATGGAGGCTAAGGCTCACACACTAGAGTCCATAATCTCACACAAGGGAGAAAATCAGCCTAGCAATCAGGTTGACCACTCACACACAACCTAGAGAGCTAGAGAATGCTCTCATGGCACACTCCTAGTGGTCACATAACCCACAAACCCATGGAGAATCGCTATGTGTCCATGGCTGGCACACAAGGATCTCACCCCATCTAAAAAGTAAGGAGAGGTACCTTTATCCTAGTCAGCACACTCTGATAAGGCAATCCTAAGACCAAGGACCTTTTTGGATATTTCTCCCATCAGGTCTTGACCCTGGACCTCTTGCCTTTTTCTTTTCTCAGGCTAAGGCATGGAGCCATCGCCCATGGTCACCCGGATATCGACAGTCGATGACCCCGGAAACTATGAAAATTCATATCTCCCAATCCGACCGTTGGATCGGCCTCAAACTTGGACCGTAGACATTTTGCCACCTGATCTTTNCTAAAAAGTAAGGAGAGGTACCTTTATCCTAGTCAGCACACTCTGATAAGGCAATCCTAAGACCAAGGACCTTTTTGGATATTTCTCCCATCAGGTCTTGACCCTGGACCTCTTGCCTTTTTCTTTTCTCAGGCTAAGGCATGGAGCCATCGCCCATGGTCACCCGGATATCGACAGTCGATGACCCCGGAAACTATGAAAATTCATATCTCCCAATCCGACCGTTGGATGGGCCTCAAACTTGGACCGTAGGCATTTTGCCATCTGACCTTCCAAATTGTCAAGTCCGATTTACAATCGGAGCAGGCATCTGGGTCTTTCCTGGAACTTGCTCTTGTGGACCTGAAACTGAGCCGGATGGCTCCTTTCCCAACACTTTTTGGATGTTTCTCTTATCAGGTGTTGACCCTGGACCTCTTGCCTTTTTCCTTTCTCAAGCTAAGGCATGGAGTCATCTCCCAATCTGACTATTGGATTGGCCTGAAACTTGGAGTGGAGACATTTTGTAGTTTGATCTTTTCAATGGTGGAGTCAGATTGACGATTGGAGTAGGCATTTGGTAGTTTCCTAGAACTTGCTCTTGTGGACCTGAAACTGAGCCGGATGACTCTTTACCGAACATCCTGTAGCGCCACCGTATTTGCTGCCATTCTTACCAAAGCAGAAATTCTTATCACAACCAGCGTGTTATGCAATATAGGCAAACATATTGACCTTGCTACCATTTGGACATATGACCTTGATGTCTGCGTCCTCAGACACTTCCTGATATGTCAAATCCTCTTTCTTCTAACCACTCAAGATCATGATCACAAGACCTAAGATTTCATGTCGTACCATAAGTTTAGCTTGGTCGCTTGTTGCAGATGTCCTTCAAACTTCAACAGGAAGTGTGGAGTCGAGTCTCCCTGGCTCAGTCTCATCGAAATCCCTTTTCGTAGGATGAAGAGGCTCTATGTAAGAGACGTTAACTAGTGTATGCGTTCTGGTTTTTTAGAAGTCTTTTATGCATAATTTATGCATACATGTTGTTTTGAGGCTAAGATGTTTTTGTTGCTCTTGTTTGGATTATGCTTGTGGTGGCAACAATACGTTATTTGAGGAAAAGCCACTGGCCTTAGTGTTCAACCTTAAGGCCTCTGACAATCCAAAATTGTATCACACTTTGTCCTTGTGTCAGCCAGTAGGGCTACTCTCCGTATTGCACTATCATCCTACTTTATTGGTACCATCTGCCAGTTATTATGTGCTTGGTCACTTGACTCAAGCAATACAACCCACTCTCCCAATTGGGGAGTATGGACGGGATCCAGCAGCTCTCTCTTACAAATCATTATCTCATTAAACTTGATGTCTTGGCTTCTTGATGAGCTTTCCTACTACTTGGTCCCACAACATGTATGCCTTCTGTATAGTGTCATATATGACCATTACATACTTACCAGCATGTACTTCCAACTTCCCACTTCCTTCTCCTGCTTCAACCTTTGCCCAGGCAGAATAGTGAAAAACCTTCAAGTGTAAGGCATTTGGATTCTTTCTTGATGAAGCCTCCTACCACATCCTCGAATTCATCTCTCGCTACTTCTTGCCGTGTCTTCAAAGTGCGGCTACTAGAGTAAGAGTCACAATGTTGCAAGTACGTCTTGCAGCTCCAACCCAGAAGAGAGGTGGGAGTTTGGCATCAAAGAGCATGCTTTGTGTCATGTTGATGATAGTCTGGTTCATCCTCTTGGCAACCCTATTGCTTTGGGAGGTGTAAGGCGTGCTGGTTTAGTGCTTGATGTCATGTTGGCTAAACCAGACCTTGCACACCTTGCACTCACAATCCTTGTCCGTACGTAGTTCCTTAACCTTGTTGCTCATTTGCCGCTCTACCATGGCAACAAACTCTTGCGGCTTCTCCTTGACCTCTCCCTTTGACTTGACCAAAATCCACATCTTGCAATTATAGTCATTAATGAACGTGAGGAAATATTTGCTACTGCTGTTCAAAGGAGTGCAAATGGTTTGCACACAAAAAAAGGAATGAGATCCAAGATTTCTAGTGTACGTTAACCATTCCTCTCAAAGGGCTTTCTCTTTGCCTAGCATTCGAGGCATAGCTTACACAGCTTCTTGTACTTTCCCTTATCCTTGGCCTTGCATCCCTCCATCCTTTGAACCACTTCATGCTGCTACTTTGTTGAGAAAAACAACGTACTGCTATGTTTTGGACGTCGAGCCAGAATTTTGGTTGAGTCCCTCAATAAGGATCTGTACTATAGGATCGGGTGGATGATCCACCAGATCAAGTTGATTATCCACCAGACGCCTTGACAGACCGTCTGGAGTAATTTCTCTAGATGGTACTTTTGTTACTCGATCTGCTCAATAATCGACCAGAACTCGAGTCGTGGTCGGCTTTTAGAGCCGCTGCAGAAACCCCAAAATTGGAATGTCATATCTCCTTTGATGCTTGTCTGATACTGGTGAAATCAGTTACTATGGATTGAGCAACTTGTCAAGCTTTAAGGGCAATAATCCATTTGAGGATCCGAGTAATCGTCAAGCTGTTAGATTTGCCAGCCCACATTTTTTCTCTTCCTGGTGGCTCGTCGGTAGCTCCTCGCACCGCACTTCAGCATGCAGAAGGGAAACGTTTCAACAATTGTGTTGTACAAGGCATGGTTTTAATAGAAGCCAAGCGTGGACATCTATGAGCATTTTGGAATGTGGCGCACGTGAAGCAACAGAAATGGGACGTGAAGAGCGCGTTGATGCACATGATCCGCTATGACATAGTCAATTGTATATATTGCCTCTATGAGATGGATAGCGGCCACGTCATCATCTCCAAGAATTTTGTCTTCAATGAGAGCAACGCCATTGGCACCAACATCATTTGTGTGAAGGCAGCAAAACAAACAACCGTCAAGGTTGTAGGAGAAGATACCCTTTATGATCCAATCTCTCCTGATCCTTCCTCCCCTGTAACAGGAGGAGAATCACAATACTTCCACATCTTATCAATAGATATGATAGCCGTATCAGTAGAAGTACATGAAGGAGATGTAGCAGCTATTGAGAAAGGAGCCATCCGGCCTAGTTTCAGGTCCACAGGAGCAAGTTCCAGGAAAGTACCAAAAGCCTGCTCCGATCGTCAAGCTGACTTCACCATTGCAAAGATCAGGTGGCAAATGTCTACGGTCCAAGTTTGAGGCCGATCCAACGGTCGGATTGGGAGATATGAATTTTCGTAGTTTCCGGGGTCATCGACCGTCGATATCCGGGTGACCATGGGCGATGGCTCCATGCCTTTTAGCCTGAGAAAATAAAAAGGCAAGAGGTCCAGGGTCAAGACCTGATGGGAGAAATATCCAAAAAGATCCTTGGTCTTAGGATTGCCTTGTCAGAGTGTGCTGACTAGGATAAAGGTACTTCTCTTTACTTTTTGGGTGAGGTGAGATCCTTGTGTGCTAGCCATGGACACATGGCGATTCTCCATGGGTTTGTGGATTATGTGACCACTAGGAGTATGCCATGAGAGCATTCTCTAGCTCTCTAGGTCGTGTGTGAGTGGTCAGCCTGATTGCTAGGCTGATTTCCTCCCTTGTGTGAGATTATGGACTCTAGTGTGTGAGCCTTAGCCTCCATGGCTAAGTGGTGTGGCTTGTGAGAGGGCTGACTTGCCCAAGCTCTAGCTCTATATGTACTCCATCATTTTGAGTGATTNTGGGTGGGCATGGGTGATGGCTCCATGCCTTAGCCTGAGAAAAGAAAAAGGCAAGAGGTCCAGGGTCAAGACCTGATGGGAGAAATATCCAAAAAGGTCCTTGGTCTTAGGATTGCCTTGTCAGAGTGTGCTGACTAGGATAAAGGTACCTCTCCTTACTTTTTAGGTGAGGTGAGATCCTTGTGTGCTAGCCATGGACACATGGCGATTCTCCATGGGTTTGTGGGTTATGTGACCACTAGGAGTGTGCCATGAGAGCATTCTCTAGCTCTCTAGGTCGTGTGTGAGTGGTCAGCCTGATTGCTAGGCTGATTTCCTCCCTTGTGTGAGATTATGGACTCTAGTGTGTGAGCCTTAGCCTCCATGGCTAAGTGGTGTGGCTTGTGAGAGGGCTGACTTGCCCAAGCTCTAGCTCTATATGTACTCCATCATTTTGAGTGATTAAACAACCATTCTTCAGCACAAGTGATGCCCTTCCAATCACACATGCTCGCTGCTCCAAGGCTCCCTCTCTCCTCAAGTTCCAATATTTGGTATCAGAGCCAAGTTCTGCCACTTTCAGCCAGCACAGGCCGTCACTTTGAGAGTGACAGGTTGGGGTAAACCCTTCACCAAATTTGACAATCGACCACAGAATCTTCAAGCTCAAAAGACAATCTTTCCAACGAGCCCAAGATCGCGAAGATCCAACGGCCGGATTGAGAGTTATGCTCAAAACGAGGTCGGCCAGGACTACACTCTTCTCTATGAGTAAGACTATCGCCTTGTGATGACCATAACTCTCTCGTTTCTTTGTGAAATTTAAAACGTGGCACATGCGAATTGTAGTATTACTCCTAAGCTTTCCATTGGTGCAAAAATATTTGCATTCCATTGATTCGTTTGGGAGGAACGCCGTTTACAAGCTGGCTGGTCTGAGTGGGAGTTGCAGCAGAAGCATACCCTGATTTCAAGAGGGCATATCTTTCACAATCCCCTGTTGATGACCCTGTTTTATGGGTCGATCCCAGTCTGCTGGCACCTACAGTCCATTTTCTGTCAGACAGATTTCTGGCAGAAGCAGCAGCAGAAGCAGGGGTAGCGCCGCCATCCAAGGGCAGCGCTGAGCATCACCAAGGCTCAAAATGGCAGCACCTGGCGTTGTGACAGCAGCCCAGCCTTTGGAGAGGCTGGAGGGATGCACCAACTTCACATTTTGGAAGATCCGTACCCTCCTCCTTTTGGAGGAGAGGGGCTTGTGGGAGGTGGTGAGCGGCGATGAGCCGGCTCCAGTTCCACAGGCAAAAGGCATCACTGCAGTGCAAGTGGTGGCGGGGAAGACGCCGCAAAAGGGTGCACCTGATGCGGGTTCTGCTATAGCTGTACCAGCGACATATGAGGAGTGGAAGAAGAAGGACAGGCAGGCGTACAGGTTGCTTGTCAACACCATCTCCAACCCGCATCTTCAGTACGTGAGGGACAAGCCTACTGCAAAGGAGGGGTGGGACACGTTGTGCAAGAAGTATGGGAGCAAGGATCCTGCATTCCTCATGCTTTTGGAGGAAAAGATGATGGCGCTGAAAATGCAGGGTGGTCAAGGGATGGAGGCGTACCTGGACAGGGCAAAGGAGCTGGCGAAGCAGCTGAGAGCGGCCGGCAACCCTGTGAAAGAGACGCGCTTCATCCTCCTCTTTCTGAGGGGACTCCCAACCAGCTACGACACGGTACGAGAGACGCTGGAGTGCCAACCAACTCTCGACCTCGACTTCATCTGTACACACCTGGTGCAGGTGGAATAACGTCGCAATGCAGGAAAGCGCAATGGCGGTAGCAGTGAAGCAGCTTTTGTGGCCACGAGCTCACGCAACCAACAACAACAGCAGTCCGAGCAGCAGAGAGGCAAGAAGAAGAGCAAGTGTCACTATTGCCAGAAAGAGGGGCACTACAAGAAAGAGTGCTTCAAGTTCAAGAGGGACCAGAAGGAGCAGCAGCAGCAGCAACAACAAAAGCAGTAATCTCCACAGTAACAGCAACAACACCCACAGCAACGCCAGCAGCAACAGCAGCAAAACCAGACTGGCGTGCGCCATTTTGGCAACATGAACGTCGCCAAGGAGGTGCGCGACCGCCTCTTCATGGCGAAGTCTGACATGTCGCAGAAGGAAAAGGCGGATCTGGCGTGGTACAAGGACTCGGGGTGTACCAAGAGTCTGATGCACCACAAGGAGTGGTTCACGCAGCTACTTTCCATTCACCCTTGTCCTATTGCTTTGGGTGATGATCGGGTGGTGTATGCTGAGGGGATTGGGATTGTGGAGATGTGGTTGGAGACTCCACGTGGCATTGAAGTGGGAGTGTTCAATGGCGTGCTGTATGTACCTGATGCTGCATTCAACCTCCTCTCTTTCTCCTCTCTCACCAACACAGGACTGCACGTCGTTCTTGATGATGATTATGGCTACATCCTCGACAAGGAAACAAGAGAGGAGTTGGCCAAGTCGGTGAAGGAGGGTGACATGTACCGCCGGCTGGGGGCGACCAAGATCCCGCGTGAGCAGAGTCTTGCAACAGTGGTGCAGGCGACAGATGGCGAGATCTGGCATGCTCGCTACGGCCACATAGGCATGCATGCCTTGTAGTAGCTTCAAGCAAAGCAGATGGAGCGTGACCTACCTACCATCTCTAACTCTGAGCAGTAGTTATGCATCGGCTGTTTGGAGGGGAAACAGCACCGTGAGACGTTCTCTAGAGCAGGGGAGCGTACAAGAGAGGTGTTGGAGCTGGTCCACACGGACTTGTGTGGACCGATGCAGACCTAGAGCTTTGGAGGCTCTACGTATTTTCTCACCTTCATTGATGATTTGAGCTGTTGCACTGCTGTCTACTTCCTTTCCTCCAAGGACCAGTGCTTTGACAGGTTCAAGGAGTTCAAGGCCATGGTGGAGAACCAGACTGGCAAGAAGATCAAGGCGCTAAGCAGTGATCGCGGTGGTGAACACCTAAGCAAGGAGTTCCAGGACTACCTCGCAGCAGCTGGCATCAAGGCGCAGCGTACCGCGCCATACTCGCCGCAGCAGAACGTGTTAGCAGAACGCGCCAACCGTACCATTGTGGAGTCGGCGCGCTCCATGCTGCACGCGGCCCGGCTGACCTACGACTTCTGGGCTGAAGCAGTGAGCACTGCGATCTACATCAAGAACCCCAGTCCAACCAAAGCCCTGGAGCAGATGACGTCGTACGAGGCGTTGTTCGGCAAGAAGCCGAGCGTGGGTCATCTTCGCGCGTTTGGCAGCTTGGCGCACATGTGTTATGTTCTGTGTATGCCCCTGGTCCAATCAGCGGAAGATTTAAGACTGGGTATGCACTGCGCTTGTAGCGCAAGTCCCCCAGCGACATGCAAGAGAGGCTGAGAGAGACAAGGCATGCACTACTCATCCTTGTGGAGTAAGTCCCCTTGGTCTACTCTTGGTAGTGTACCTGGTGCATGCTCCTTAGGACAACTTCCCACAGCCGAGTGGGTGAAGGCGCCGTCTCGCAAGCGAGAGGTCCGGGGTCGAATCTGTTGGAACTTGAGGAGAGAGGGAGCCTTGGAGCAGCGAGCATGTGTGATTGGAAGGGCATCACTTGTGCTGAAGAATGGTTGTTCAATCACTCAAAATGGTGGAGTACATATAGAGCTAGAGCTTGGGCAAGTCAGCCCTCTCACAAGCCACACCACTTAGCCATGGAGGCTAAGGCTCACACACTAGAGTCCATAATCTCACACAACGGAGGAAATCAGCCTAGCAATCAGGCTGACCACTCACACACGACCTAGAGAGCTAGAGAATGCTCTCATGGCACACTCCTAGTGGTCACATAACCCACAAACCCATGGAGAATTGCCATGTGTCCATGGCTAGCACACAAGGATCTCACCTCACC
>SZWC01006267.1:48949-65761 GCA_023375785.1 Penium margaritaceum | reverse complement strand
AAAAAGTAAGGAGAGGTACCTTTATCCTAGTCAGCACACTCTGACAAGGCAATCCTAAGACCAAGGACCTTTTTGGATATTTCTCCCATCAGGTCTTGACCCTGGACCTCTTGCCTTTTTCTTTTTTCAGGCTAAGGCATGGAGCCATCACCCATGCCCACCCAGACATCGACGGTCCATGACCCCCGAAACTTTGAAAATTCATATCTCCCAATCCGACCGTTGGATCGGCCTCAAACTTGGACCGTAGACATTTTGCCACCTGATCTTTCCAATGGTGAAGTCGGATCGGCGATCGGAGCAGGCATTTGGTACTTTCCTGGAACTTGCTCCTGTGGACCTGAAACTGAGCCAGATGGCTCCTTTCCCAACAGAATCCTCCCAGGACCAAATTTTCTTTGTGACTAAAAAGGGCCAAGGAAGCTTCCTAGAAGCCTCTAAGGTCCAAGGTGGATCAAGCGCCACTTGGCGGTCACAGAGGGTGCCATGTCATCAAAGCTGATGACACTGTCTAGGGTAGCCTTGGGGGGGGGTCCCTCCAAGGAGCCACTGGGAGCACTGACCAGAGACTATATAAGGCCTGTCATTTGCATGTGATTGTATCATCATCTCTTACTCTTGAGACTTGGGAGAAAACTAATCCCTTGTTGGCCACCAAGAAAGAGTGTAAAGAACAAGTGCAAGTGCACACTTTGGTGTGTAGCATTGCCAGTTGGGTGAGAGTTTGGAACACTCTCCGGCCACGGTTGGGACAAGCTAAGTGAACCTTTCAGTGTGGAAACACCACTCCGTGGGTGATCTCTACCTCGGTTGAAATACCAAGGGCGGTCGGCGGTTTGCCTGTCGGCGCCGTTTACTCTAGACCGTGGCCAAGTGCGGAGAGACAACATGCACGTGCCAAAGGAGAAGCGGCAAAAGTGGGACGCAAAGAGTGCGCAGATGCTGATGATTGGCTACGACATGGCAAGCCAGGAGTATCGTCTCTACGAGAGGGATACAGGCCACGTCATCATCTCCACGGATGTCTTCTTCAACGAGAGCAACGTTATCGGCACCAACATCGTGTGTGAAGAGGCAACAGAACCAGCAGTTGACAAGACATTTGGAGCAGAAATCCTTCCTGACCTAGTTTCTCCCGATCCTTCCTCTACTATGACAGTGGGAGAATCACTCTTCTCTCCCATGTCTGATGTTGCGGATACAGCAGCCTCATCGGCACAAGCAGAGGAGGGAGATGTAGCACCACCAGTAGCATCAGTTGTGCTAGTAGCACCGCGCCAGCCGCCCGCTAACGCTTTAGCACGAGGTCGCAGGTACCCTCTTAGGGTGCGTTACAAGCCTGGTGAGCGCGGCCATTTCTGGATGCTGCAGAAACTAGAACAGATGAACGTCGTAGTTGCAGTAGATTTAGATGAGCCAACGTCATACAAGGAGGCCATGGTTGCATTGGATGCAGCAAATTGGGCGCAAGCCGTACAGCACGAGATACAGTCGCAGCTGGACAACGGCACGTGGGAGCTGACTGAGCGTCCACCAGGACGTAAGGTGATCAAGTGCAAGTGGGTCTTCAAGAAGAAGCGAGAGCAGATGGTAACCTGGAAAAGTACAAGGCGAGGCTGGTCTCTTATGCAGCAGCTGAGGACTTCGAGGTTCACCACATGGATGTCAAGATGGCATTCTTGAATGGTGACTTAGAGGAGGAGATCTAATTGGAGCAGCCGGAGGAGTTCGTCATGGATGGCCAGGAGCACCTGGTCTGCAAGCTGCAGAAGTCGCTGTACGGCCTGAAGCAAGCGTCGCGTGCTTGGAACCAGAAGCTGGATGCGGCGTTGAAGTGCATGGGGTTTGAGCGCAGCGAGTGTGACTACAGTGTGTATTGCTGGCAGCATGAGCATGAGATCCTCATCATCATTGTCTATGTGGATGACATGCTCCTCCTTTCCAACTGCATGTCTGCACTGCAGGAGTTCAAGGAAGCCATGTAGGAGCGCTTCTAGATGTCTGATCTCGGGGAGGCATCATACTTCCTCGGTATCCAGATCACGCGTGACCGCAAGTCACGCTCTCTCTCGCTGCAGCAGAGCCGCTACATCAAGGATTTTTTGCAGCGGTTTGGCATGGCAAAGGCAAAACCCATCGGCACGCCACTGGAGACGCGGCAGTACCTCGTGAGGTTTAATGGAGAAGCAAATGCAGCTGAGGCAGCATTACCAGAGCGCGGTCGGCAGTCTCATGTACCTGATGGTGGCAACCAGACCGGACCTCGCACAAGCTGAGAGCGCTGTGAGCTAGCACATGGCTAATCCCGGACCAGAGTACTAGAAGGCAGTGAAGCGAATCTTCCGCTACCTTACTGAAAGCATCAACATCGGCATCACCTAAAATGACAATGAGAACAGCATCATCGGCTACACAGACGCAGATTCGGCCTCAAACCCTGAGGACTGTAAGTCCATGTCTGGACATGTGTTCCTCATGAATGGTGAAGCCATCAGCTGGTGCAGCAAGCGGCAGGTGGTCGTGGCCACCTCGAGTACAGAAGCTGAGTACGTATCTCTCAGCTTTGGAGCCAAGAAAGAAGTTCTGCTCCAACGTCTCATGGCAGAGATGAGTGGGAGTGCAGTAGTTCAACTTCCTGTGCGCGTTGACAACCAGAGCGCAATCGCACGCGCCAAGAATCCTGAGCACCATGCACGCACCAAGCACATTGACATCGCATATCATTTCATCAGGCGCATGGTGCAGGAGGGTGCTATCAAGCTGGAGTTTACTCCAACCAGCAAGCAGGTCGCTGATTTCTGCACCAAGCCAGAGACCCGTTAGAAGCAGCAGTTCTGCATCAAGGCATGTGGACTCAGCCCACTCTGACTGCGGCAAAGTAGGAGATTGTTGGGAAAGGAGCCATCCGGCTCAGTTTCAGGTCCACAGGAGCAAGTTCCAAGAAAGTGCCAGATGCATGCTCTGGTCGTCAATCCGACTTCTTCATTGGAAAGATCAGGTGGCAAAATGTCTACAGTCCAAGTTTGAGGCCGATCGAACGGTCGGATTGGGAGATATGAATTTTCGTAGTTTCCGGGGTCATCGATCGTCGATATCCGGGTGACCATGGGCGATGGCTCCATGCCTTAGCCTGAGAAAAGAAAAAGGCAAGAGGTCCAGGGTCAAGACCTGATGGGCGAAATATCCAAAAAGGTCCTTGGTCTTAGGATTGCCTTGTCAGAGTGTGCTGACTAGGATAAAGGTACTTCTCCTTACTTTTTAGGTGAGGTGAGATCCTTGTGTGCTAGCCATGGACACATGGCGATTCTCCATGGGATTCTGGGTTATGTGACCACTAGGAGTGTGCCATGAGAGCATTCTCTAGCTCTCTAGGTCCTGTGTGAGTGGTCAGCCTAATAGCAAGGCTGATTTCCTCCCTTGTGTGAGATTATGGAGTCTAGTGTGTGAGCCTTAGCCTCCATGGCTAAGTGGTGTGGCTTGTGAGAGGGCTGACTTGCCCAAGCTCTAGCTCTATATGTACTCCATCATTTTGAGTGATTGAACAACCATTCTTCAGCACTAGTGATGCCCTTCCAATCACACATGCTCGCTGCTCCAAGGTTCCCTCTCTCCTCAAGTTCCAACAGCAGCACCAGTAGCAGTAGTTGTGAGAGTAATACCACGCTAGCCGCATGCTAACGCTCTACTACGAGGTCTCACGTACCCTCTAAGGATACGCTATGAGCCTAGTGAGAGCGGCCATTTCAAGATGCTCTTGAAATCATAACATATTAGTATTGTAGTTACAGCAGATTCAAATGAGGTTGCATCTTAGGAGGCGACGGCTGCACCTGATTTAGCGTATTGGGTGCAAGCTGTGCAGCTAGAGATACAGTCGCAACGGGACAATAGTATGTGGGAGCTAACTGAGCGTCCTACCTGGGCGCAAGGTGATCAAGTTTAAGTGGATGTTTAAGAATAACTAGGAGTAGATGGGAAACCTTAAAAAAGTACAAGGCAAGGCGTATTACGAAGGGCTATTCACAGTAGGAAGGCATCGACTACAATGAAGCTTTTGCTCCCGTTGCAAAGTTTTCTTCTGTACGCACTCTCCTCTCTTATGTAGCAGCTGAGGACTTTGAGATCCATCACATGGATGTCAAGACGACAATCCTAAATGGTGACTTAGGGTTTAGGGTTTCTACATGGGGCTACCACAGGGATTCATCATGGATGGCCAGGAGGACCTGGTTTGTAAGCTACTAAAGTCAGTATACAGCCTCAAGCAAGCGTCCTCTGCTTGAAACCAGAAGTTGGATGCATTGCTGTACTTCATGAGATTCAAGTACAGCAAATGTCACCACAATGTCTATCGTTGGTAGCGTGAGTACAAGGTTATCATTATTGTGTATGTGGATGTCATGCTCCTCCTTTCCAATAGGATGTCCGCAATACAAAAGTTCAAGGAGGCGATGCAAGAGCACTTCAAGATGTCTATTCTTGGGGAGGCATCATACTACTTTCGCATCCAGATCACGCGTTCCCGTAAATCACGCTCTCTTTTGCTACAGCAAAGCCAGTACATTAAGGACGGCTTGCAGCAACTTGGCAGAGCAGAAGCAAAACCCATCGGCACGCTGCTTCAGACGTGGTAGTACCTTGTGAGGTTCACTTGAGAAGCAAATGTAGCTCAGTGGTAGAAGTACCAAATCATCGTGGTCAGTCTTATGTACGTAATGGTTGCAACTAGGCCAGGCCTTGCTCAGGCTGTGGTTGCTTTGAGCCAATATACGGCCAATCTTGAAGCTGAGCACTAGAAGATGGTGAAGCGGATCTTCCGTTATCTTGCTAGAACCATGAACATTGACATCACCTACAACATCACCAACAATTGCGTGACCGGCTATATAGTCGCATATTGGGCTTCAAACCCTGAGGATGGCAAGTCCATCTCTGAACATGTGTTTCTTATGAATGGACAAGCCATAAGCTTGTGTAGCAAGCGGCAGGTGGCTGTGGCAAAATCAAGCACTGAAGCGGAGTACGTGTCTCTCATCTTTGGAATGAAGGAAGCAGTTTGGCTCCAGCGTCTCATGACGGATATGAGTTGGAGTACAACAATCCCTTTTCTTTAGCGCGTCGACAACTAGAGCACTTGTACTCACGAAGAATCCAGAGCACCATGCACGTACCAAGTACATTGACATTGCCTATCACCTCATCAGGCATATGGTGCAAAAGGATGCTATTAAGCTAGAGTTTGCTCCAACCAGCAAGCAGGTCGCTCATTTTTGCACCAAGCCAGTGACTTGTGAGAAGTTGTAGTTGTGCATGAAGGCATGTGGACTTAGCCCACTCTTATTGCGGCAAAGTGGGAGATGGTTGGGAAATGGACCATTTACCTCAATTTCAGGTTCACACGGGCAAGTTATAAGAAACTATCAGATGTGTGTTCCAATCGATATTCCACCTCCACCATGAAAAAGATGAGGTGGTGAAACATCTACGACTCATGTTTGAGGCTGATCCAACTATCGGATTGGGAGATATGAATATTTTGAATTTCAGGGATCATCGACTGCTGGTATCTAGCTTAGAATGGGCGACGACTCCATGCCTTAGCCTAAGAAAAGAAAAATGCAAATGGTCTAGAATGGAGACTTGATAGGACAGATGGGACTAATATCAAAAAAGGTCATTCTAGTTGAGGTGAGATCTTTGTGTACTAGCCATGGATACATGCCAATTTTCCATGGGTTTGTGGGTTATGTATCCACTAATAGTATGCCATGAGAGTGCATTCTAGCCCTCTAGGTCGTGTATGAGTGGTTACTCTTATTACAAGGCTCATTTATTCTCTAGGGTGAGATTATGGACTTTAGTAGGTGAGCCTTAACCTCCATGGCTAAGTGGTGTGGATTGTGAGAGGGCTTACTGGTCCAAGCTCTAACTCTATATGAACTCCATCGTTTTGAGTGATTCAATAGCCATTCTTTAGTACAAATGATATCCTTTCAATCCTATATGTTTCTGCTCCAAGACCCTCTCTTTCCTCTAGATCCAACGGCCTATCCATGAAAACCAATGTTTCGTTCTCTTCAATGGACGCAATTCTGTTCTCCATTGCCACTTTTCACTTGGTCGCATCCGGCATGTCCATTACCTCCTCTATGGTTACAGGCTCTTCCTGAGCCAGACATGAGTAGCAAAGTCCGATCCAGTCTGCACTCTCAACATCATGTATAAGCAGAGGTTTTTTTTATGCGTGCTGTATCGGAGTGTAGCTTATAGTAGTTTGAGGCTTAGCTTCTATTGCTATTATTTTGGAAATGTTTGCGGTGCCCATGATCTATAATTGGAGGAAAATCCACCAGCCTCAGAGTAGGACTACGAGGTGTCAGACGACTCAAACTCATTTCTTGAGTCCATTGCTAGGTCAGCCTGCACAACCACTGTCCATGTTGCATCGTCATGTTGTTTCACTAGCACCTTTGGCCAGTTTTCAGGTGCTTGATCACCTGATTCCAGCAACACAATCCACTCTCCTGATTTATGAGTATGAACAGGATTCAGTAGCTCTCCTTTACGTAGAATCCTCTCATCAAACTCAAGCTTTCAATTGCTTAGTCCCACACCCTGTATGCCTTGTGTGTAGTGTCATAGCTGACCAATACATACTAGCAAGCACATGCATCCAGCTTGTCACTTTTTCCCCAACTTAAACCTTTGTCAAGATAGTTCATTAACTACTCTTAAAGTGTAAGGTATCTTGCTTCTTTACCGACGAAACCTCTTATGGCGTCCGCAGCTGCTTCTCTTGCCGCGTCTGGCCGGGTCTTGCTACGTCTTCCTCTCAACTTCCCTGAGGTGACAGTCTAGAAAACGGGTTCCGACACAATAGTTCCCGCCAATCGCTCTTGGTATTGTAACCAAGAGATGATATCACCCTCAAAGCCAAGGTTCCACACTAAGCAGTTCATAAGAATCACTTCCTTGCACTGTCTCCTTAGTACCTGGTCACTTTCGTGCGAGGAGCGAACTCCTAGAGCTTAGACCAACCAATGCGTCTTTAGTGTCTGCCTTGGGTAGACGACTATGTAAGGAGTCTCAAAGGTAAGAACTGTACTAAATGACAGGCAGCTGGCAGGTTCTTATAGCCCTAGAGCCAGCCTCTAGCCTAGGTGCGTAGTGGCTCCTTGGATGAGCCCATTTGGGGGTAATCTGGATTGTGTAATCCCCCCTGCCTACATAGCGCTCCCTGTGACTGCCAAGTGGTGCCAGCCACGAGGATGGACCTTGGAATGTTCTAAAATGTCTCTTAGAATCTTACTGTCCTCCTTTTGGTCACAAAGAAAATTTGTCACCGGGTTGGGCTTTGACCCAGTGACATCTCGCTCCAGAGACTAATTCTGGAACGTCTAAGCCACAAGGAGTTGTCCTAGGTAGTATTTTCTGGCTATACTATCCAGATTGGACCAGGGCAACTTGCTCCAAAGGAGCAGTGCATGCCTTGTCTATCTAGACCAGACTTAGAGGACTTACTCCAAGGGAGCAGTGCATGCCTCGTCTGTCCTGTGCCTGTCCAAATATTAGCCGTGGACAAGGAGCATATCAGGTCCACAAACTCTCCCTTGCACCTCTGTCCATTAGCTATGAGATCTCTCCTCTCTCCATCAGTCTTGGCCTTAGTCTTCGACCAGGTCGCGTGAGAAGTGATCCCTGATGTCGATGTGTTTGGTCCGCCGGGGGATGACATCATCTTGTGCCATTTTCATGGCGCTCTTGTTGTCGATGCGAACCTCTGTTGCCTCGGTTTGTGGCACTTTCATCTCGGCAAGAAAATTGCGTTGCCACTATGTCTCAGCGGTAGAGAGGGAGATACAGTCTTGCTTTCTGCTTGCCCAAGAGACTACACCACTATTCAAGAGGCACACAAAACCCTAGGTGGACTTTCTGTCATTGATTCTTCCTCCCCAGTTAGCGCCTGTGTAGTACACCAGCCGTAGCGGGTCAGATCCTTCTTGGCCTCCAAACCGGAGTCCCATGTGTCGCGTCTTCTGTAGATACTGCATGATACGCTTGACTGCTTGCCAGTGCTGTGGCTCTGGATTGGCCACATCCCTGCTCACTTGTCCCACAGCATAGCAAATGTCAAGGCGTGTTCCTACCATGGGATACATGAGACTGCCAACTACAGACAGGTAGGGTATGTTCTCCATCTCACGCCGTTCTGCTTCTGTGCTGGGGCTCATGGAGGAGGAGAGCTTGATGTCTGTTGTCATGGGTGTACTGATGGGCTTGCAGTTCCCCATGTTGTAGCGCTTGAGGACACCCATGATGTACTTGGTCTGGTTCAACTCGATGGTGCCTGCTGCTTGATTGCGGTGGACGGCTATCCCAAGATAGAACTCGAGCGGACCCATGTCCTTCATCTTGAACTTGTTGCTGAGATCTGTCTTCAGCTTATTCAACAGCTCGACTGATGACGAGCAGATGATCAGGTCATCCATGTATAGTGCAACCAGCATCAAGCCTTGCTCATCCTCCTGCACATAGACACTAGGGTCATTCTGGCAGTGAGTGCAGGTGAGCCCGGCCATGAAGCCGTCCATCTCCTTTCTCCACATCCTTGGGGCCTATTTCAGCCCGTAGACTGCTTTGACGAGTTTGCAAACATTGCCCTCTTGAGCTTTGATTCCCTCGTGCACTTCCATCAGCACTTCTTAGTCTAGCTTCGCGTAGAGGAAAGCTGTCTTGACGTCCATCTGGAGGACCTCCAGATCTTTTGCAATAGTGATGTCCAACATGGATCTGATTGAGGCAAAGGTAATGACAGGTGTGAAGGTCTCCTCGTACTCTGAGCTTGCACGTAGGATAAACCCCTTCGCCACAACTCTTGCCTTGTACTTCTCGATAGTACCATCAAGCTTGAACATTTTCTAGAATATCCACTTTGACCCCACCACGTGTGCGTTTGGGGGCTTGTCTACCAGAACCTATGTTCCGTTCTCTTCAATGGATGCGAGTTCGCTATCCACTGCCTCCTTCCACTTGGCCGCATCTGGCATGTTCATAGCCTCTGTTACGATCCCAAGCTCTCCTTGAGCCAAACATGACCAGCTGAGTCCGGTCCATTCTGCACTCTCAGCATCGTACTTGGGCGGAGATTTCTTGTGGCGCGTACTAGTAGTGCTTCAACGCTTTGTTGCTTTTACTGTTCCAATGATCTGGTGTTTGAGGAAGAGCCACCGACCTCAGAGTTTGACTAAGAGGCCTCGGACGACTCAGACTCAGTGTCAGAGTCCGTCGCTTTATCAGCCTACAGAGCAACTCTCCCTGGAGCACCATTCTTCACTGGCACCATCTTCCACTTTTCTGGTGCCTGATCACCGGACTCGAGCAACACAACCCATTCTCCTGATTTTGGAGCATTGACAGGGTCCAGCGACTCTCCCTGGCCGAGCGTCCTTTTATCAAACTCGACATCTCGGCTCCTTATGAGCTTTCTAGCCGCTTGGTCCCACAGCCTGTATGCCTTGTGTGCATTGTCATATCTAACCATTATACACTTAGGAGCGCGTGCATCCAGCATGCCACTTCCTTCTCCTACTTGTGACTTCTTCCTTGAGCAAGCCTTACACTCAAAGACCATCGAGTATGAGGCATCTGGCTTCTTCCCTGACCAAGCCTCCTGCGGCGTCCTGAGTTGCTTCTTACCACACCTTCAAAGCACGGCTGCATGAGTGAGATTCATAAGGTAGCAAGCAGTTCTTGCAGCTTCAACCCAGAAGCGAGGTGGGAGTTTGGCGTCGAAGAGCATGCTTTGTGTCATGCCGAGGATAGTCTGGTTCATTCGCTTGGCAACGCCATTGCTATGGATGGTGTAAGGCGTGGTGGTCTGGTGTTTGATGCCGTGTTGGCTCAACCAGCCTTTGCATGCCTCGTACTCACCACCATTGTCCGTGCGCAGTACCTTGACCTTCTTGCTTCTCTGCCGCTCTACCATTGCGACAAACTCTTGCAACTTCTCCTTGACCTGTCCCTTCGTCTTGAGGAAGTAGATCCAGATCTTGCGACTGTCGTTATCGATGAAGGTAGAAAAATACTTGCTGACACCATTCGAAGGAGTGCGGAATGGTCCGCATACATCAGAGTGAATCAGGTCCAAGATTGCTGCCATTACGCTCAAAGGGCTTTCTCTTTTCCTTGCCTTGGAGACATGGCTCACATAGCTCTTTACACTTTCCCCCATCCTTGGCCTTGCATCCCTCCATCCCGTGAACCACTTCGTGCTGCTACATAGCTTGCAGTGTGCTGTCGGCCACATGGCCAAAAAGCCTGTGCCACAGCTCAGTATCTGTGTCGGTGGAGTTGGCCACCATGGTGATGGCTTGTGGTGCAATATCAGGCTTTGGAAACTTGGGCTCTTCAACGGCCTCATATCCCTCATTAGTAATTTCAAGGGGTTTGGTCTACAACACGTATAGTCCATCAACTCTTGGGACCTGTGCGACAAGACTCTCCTTGGGATAGGAGATCTTGATATCCTTCTTTTTGACAATCACGGCCTCCTCCTCCGTAAAGACGATCGTCATGTCATAGTCCGTGATTTTGGACACTGACAAGAGGTTTGCCGCAAAAGACGGCATGTAGACGGTGTTCTCCAACTTCAAGTCTTATTGAGGAACGTTCAGTTTGATGCTGATCAACTTATCTCCCTCGCCTTGCACATGGACAAGGCTGTATTGGCACACCTGAAACGACGTTCGGTGTCACCAATAGAGATGAACCCATCCTTCTCCCTTGAAGAGCGGTGGTTTGTGCCAGAGTCGAGCCCGTACACTCCACGCTTGAGCAGTGCCGATCTCTTGGTTGCCGACATGCTCTCAGCAATCATGTTTGTCAATTCCTTCTTACCCATTCCTTTGCCCTCATATCTACCACCATGATCTCCGTCTTCCTTCTTGAGAACCCTGCACTCCCGTGCCCAATGCACAGGCTTGCCACAGTTATGGCACTTCCCAGGACGCTTCAAACTCTTTCCACTGCCACCATTGCCATTTCCTCCGCCGCCACCGCTTCTGCTGCTGCTCTGACCAGAAGAGGAGTTGTTGTCACGACCACCATACAATGTAGCATGGGTTCAAGTGTTAGCCTCACTACTGCTACGACGTATGGCCTCGTTGCGCACGAACTCGGATATTGCCTTATACGTCAAATCCTCCTCCTTCCAACCACAAATGACGATGATCAAAGGACCCCAGCTTTCAGGTAGCACCATGAGGAGGATCATGGCCTACATGTTGGTGTCGATTTCCTAGTTCATTTGGGTCACTTGCTGCTGTAGTCCTTGAAACTACAACAGGAAGTCTGGAATCGACTCTCCCTCGCTCACCCTCATCAAAATCAGCTTTTGCAGGATGAAGAGGTGATTTGCGAGAGCCGTTGATTGGTGTACACGTGCAAGCTTCTCAAAAGCCTTTGATGCATGTGTGATGCCTTGGATGTGGACATGCTGTGACTCATGCACTGATGTCACAAGAATCACAAGTGCCATGTCATTTTTGACACTCCACGCTTCATATCCAGGATCTGTATTTGGAGGTTCAATCTCTTCTCCAAGGAACATCTTCAAGTAGCCACGCACCCTCATGACAATCTAAAATTGCCATCTCCACAAGGGAAACCCAAATCCTGTGAGCTTTGGCATCCTACCATTGACCTGCTCGAGAGTGAGCATCGTGGGTGTCGTCATATTGCTTCTCTTTTTATCTACTTCTGTGCTTCTCTGCTTTGTTGAGACCGATGTAGGCTGATGTAGGCTGCTGTCTGCTACCGGTTTAGAAGGTGCAGATCCGTTGCTTACCCCTTAGCCGTTGATCACCTACAAATGGAGAAGAACGCACAATATCGGACCCAGGGTCGTGCCTCTAAGGGCAGAGCTTATCTTGGTCAGGGCCCAAGAGTCGTATCTCCAAGGGCACAGCTTATCCATGGCCCTTGTTCGCTAAGTGCCAGCACTCACCGTTGGAGCTGATGGAGCAGATGGAGCAGATGGAGCTGATCGGGCTGATGCGTGCTGGAAGACAAGGAGGGCGAGAGTGTGTAGAAGCGTGCCTTACAACTAGTCAATGTGGGCCCATAACCCTTTTTTAACCTGCTTGAGGTGACAGTCTAGAAAACGGGTTCCCACACAATGGTTTCCGCCGACCGCTCTTGGTATTGCAACCAAGAGATGATATCATCCAGAGAGCCAAGGTTCAACACTGAGCACTTCATAGGAATCACTTCCTTGTACTATGTCCATAGCACCTGGTCACTTTCGCGCGAGGAGCGAACTTATGGGGCTTAGACCAACCAATGCTTCTTTAGTGTCTGTCTCTGGTGGATGACTCTGTGAGGAGTCTCAAAGGTAAGAACTATACTCAATGACAAGCAACTCAGAGGTTCTTATAATCCTAGAGCCAGCATCTAGCCTGTTATGTTCTGTGTATGCCCCTGGTCCAATCAGCGGAAGATTTGGCCGACATCGCTGGGCCCATGGCCATAGCAGGAATCTAGCCGCAGATGGAAGCAGGTTCAAGGGAGAGTTTGTTATGTTTTGTGTATGCCCCTGGTCCAATCAGCGGAAGATTTAGACTGGGTATGCATTCAGCTTGTAGCGCAAGTCCCCCAGCGACATGCAAGAGAGGCTGAGAGAGACAAGGCATGCATTGCCCTTCCTCGTGGGATAAGTCCCCTTGGTCTACTCTTGGTATTCTACCTGGTGCATGCTTCTTAGGACAATTTCCTACAGCCTAGTGGGTGAAGGCGCCATCTCGCAAGCGAGAGGTCCGGGATCGAATCCCGCCAGGACCAAATATTCTTTGTGACTAAAAAGGGCCCAAGAAGCTTCCTAAAAGCTTCAAAGGTCCAAGGTGGATCAAGTGCCACTTGGCAGGCACAGAGGATACCATGTCATCAAAGCTGATGACACTGTCTAAAGTTGCCTTGGGAGGAGGCCCCTCCAAGGAGCCACTGGGAGCACTGACCAGAGACTATATAAGGCCTATCATTTGCATGTGATCATATATCATCTCTTACTCTTGAGACTTGGGAGAAAACTAATCCCTTCTTGGCCACCAAGAAAGAGGGTAAAGAACAAGTGCAAGTGCACACTTTGGTGTGTAGCATTGCCATTTGGGTGAGAGTTTGGAACACTCTCCGGCCACGGTTGGGACAAGCTAAGTGAACCTTTCATTATAGAAACACCACTCAGTGGGTGATCTCTATCTTGGTTGAAATACCAAGGGCGGTCGGCGGTTTGCCTGTCGGCGCCGTTTACTCTAGACCGTGGCCAAGTGCGTAGTGACAAAGGGTTATGGGCCCACACTGATCGGGAAACTTGGTTCTTTGTACCACCGCTCAGTTCACGTGACAGGTACCTCCGCAGTAGACAAGACACCACTGCTCCATCTGCTTCATCGTTGGTCCACTTGGACCAAGGTACGCGTTGTGAGAGACCGGACGCGTGTTGGACCTGTGGTCCACTTTTGCTCTCCACGGACAAGGAACGAGGATAGGCTCTGCCATTGTTGGTATGACCCTCGAGTCCTAGTTGGGTTATGCTCTGCCCTTGTGGGTACGACCCCGTGTCTGTGGGAGCACTTCCTCCACAATAGCTACAAGACCATCGGCTGGAGGGGTATGCAATGAACTGCACCTTGAAAATCTGTAGCAGTCATCAGCCTCATCTGCCTGCATCGGCCTCAACAAAGCAGAATAGCAGAGACTAAGTGAGCATCCTTGACCACACCGTAATCATGCCGGGGGGTCAAGAGATCATTCTTGTCACCTCATGGCCCGCCAAGTTGGGTACGGCTAATGCCATCGCATGCTTCGATGGCAAAGCCTTTGGCACGTGGAAATGGTAGTTTGTGATGGTGATGCGCGTGCGCGGGACCTCAACATGCTGAAAGGGACGTCGGTAGCACCGGAGGATGAGGCAAGCACAGAATACGCTGGGTGATTAGAGCGGAATGACATCGCTCTCACACTCCTCGTCACGTCCATAAGCCCTCCGTAATCTCCCACATCGAGGGGTGCACGACGACAGCTGAGACTTACACCAAGCTGACGAACGTGTACCAGTCAACTCCCCTCGCCAATCGACTCTTCATCCTGCAGCGCCTCATCAGGCTACGGGTGGGCAAGGGGGAGTGCATCTCGGACTTCCTCCAGCAGTTCGAAGGACAGCTTCAAGAAGCTCGCGCCATGTCGTGGCAGTTCGACCAACAGATGCAGACCATGATTCTCCTCATGGTCTTGCCGCCAAGCTAGAGTCCCATGATCACCACCTTGGGTGGTTCGGAGGAGTCGGAGTTCACGTACCCTCCTGTCTCCGAGTTTGTCCAGAACGAGGCCATGCGGCGCAACAACGGCATCATCAACAATGCCGCATATGCGAGTGGCTCGGGAGGCACCTCCTCTCATGGCAACAACAGAGGCAGTGGCGGCGGGAAGAGCGGCAAGAAAAAGGGCAACTGCCACAATTGTGGCAAGGCGGGGTATTGGGCGCGGGAGTGTCGCGCACCAAAGAAGGGAGGCGGTGGTGGGAGCAGCAACGTAAGGGTCTGGGTTGGGACACGAACAGTGTATCAGGAAACTCAAACTGAACAAAACTGTAGAGAGAAACAACAGATCACATGTCCAAGGCATAAATACGTGCTGTAGCCCACGGCGAGTGTTGTACGCGGCAGCCCAAGAGCTGTCTTAAAAACAGGCCCAAAACCACTTTTTTGGCCGTAACTCCGTGCACACATGTCAGAATGCTACGTCGTCTAAACCTAGACGTGCAGGATCAAAAGATGGATGCTACAACTGGTCACATGCATGAATCCATCATCAAATGGTGGACATACAATGCAAAAACGTGCAAATAGGGCTCATGGCCGGTCCGTCGAAAGACGCCTAGAAGCTGTAGAGAAGACAACAGAGAGTCCCGACAGCATCTGGGGCTCTGGAACGGTAGTCGGCCAGCTCCAAGCCGGTAGTCCGCCGCCAGTCGTCGCACCGGTGTCACCAAGGCCCGCCTCAGGGATCTGCACGAGTACGGATACGGCCAAGTGGTCACAGTAAACTGTACAAGAACGTCACAAATCACAACAGACTCTACATGCCAAAAGGTGGATACATTTATAGGAGTACATGCTTGTGATGTGACTGCATTCTTACTAACTTGCACGCGTTTAGCATAGTGAACCGGGTTTCTGATCCCTCGGGACCACACGTCCGGTTTACACCAGCGTGTGAGAAACCGCCTGGAGCTCGCTCACTCCAGGGTCGGATTTGATTCCTGGGTGGCGTCTGGGTTCCACATCGAGTGACTCGCGTGGGTGACCCGGTCAACCGGCACTCAACATTTCGCTCACTTGTTGCTTGCTCACTTGTCTCGTTTCACTCTTACTTTACGTGAGCCCCCTGATCCATGGTATCACCCCGTCGCTTGCTTACTTGCTTGCTTGTTTGGCAATCCAAGCTACCTACACGTGCTAGAAGGTTGTAGCCAGCAATCTATTGTTACATTTACATCACATGTGGACGTACAATAGTATTACGTTACAATAGCCATCTTTTCAAAGAAAGCATGCAAATCAAGCAAAAAGCTGTGCATGCTGGAAACTCCAGGAAGCATTACACTGGGATAAAGCTCGTTGGCAGTTGTACCTAGGCTATGCAATTCGATTGGAAATTTCCGACAAGGCAACTGTGCTGTGCAGTGCAACCAGTAGTTGCTTACTTATCCTTCTCCATGTACGCCAGTTGGAACTCTTTGAAGAAGTGTCTGCCTACGAAATCCAACTTCTAGTGTAGATGGAGTTGGGGTAAAACAGAGGTGCTGTTTTGAAAGAGAAGAAAAGTTCGTATGTGGTATACAGAAGATGTATGTACATGGTTGGCACTTTACAATAAGACTGCTCCTCCATCTCCAAAAAACCAGCACACTAGTTTGCTTGTTCAACCTAATCGCCATGCTCACACCGCCATTGAGGCAGCATGCACGCCATCGGCGTGGGCAGCCATGACGGCTCGGGCCTTGGTCCAAACGGAGCTCTGTGACTCTCTTCGTCAAACCCGGCACTGTCACCATTTTACGGTTGCTTCTGCTTCTCCTCTTTGCCTTTCTTTCCTCCTCCATTGCCATTGTTTACACTGCCTTTTTTCAGGTGCATGCTTTTGTTCTCCCCCCTACTCTCCTTTCGACCCCAACCGTTGCCTCCAAACAAGCCACCACAGCGATTGTCTTCCACCTTTTTGCCCGCACCGCCACCATCACTGCTGCCACCGTTTCCACCGTCCTGCTCGCCGCTGCCTCTGCCCTGCCAGCCTGGCAGGGACAGCAATAGCCCTAGCATGCCCATTGCAGGTGGGTGCACGCCACGTTGCTTCGCCGTGGCAGCAGCCTCAATTGTTGCTGCTACAATGGCCTCCAGGTGCGCGGCGATGGTGCACAGGCGTCGGGCGGCGATGGCGGCCGACGCGATGCGGTGGGCGCCGAGTCCGATGAGGCACGCGCGTATAAGCACAAGCGCAGGCTGCACAAGCCAATGCAGCTGCCCCAGAAACTACAGCACAGAAGCACATGGTGGTCGAAAAGCAAGGAGCATAGCCACACAAGTCCCATACCCCACGCACGGCCATACGAAACCATATGGTTTGGAAAAATCTACTCAGTCAGTCTTGCACATGTGCACATGTCTTGCACTTCCTTAAATCACAAAAACACTCTGTGCTTCTCAGTGACAGCATCCTGGACACATGACCTGCGTCCTCCCCTCTCCCCCCCCCCCCCCC
>SZWC01006267.1:28953-48924 GCA_023375785.1 Penium margaritaceum | reverse complement strand
AAAAGCAAGGAGCATAGCCACACAAGTCCCATACCCCACGCACGGCCATACGAAACCATATGGTTTGGAAAAATCTACTCAGTCAGTCTTGCACATGTGCACATGTCTTGCACTTCCTTAAATCACAAAAACACTCTGTGCTTCTCAGTGACAGCATCCTGGACACATGACCTGCGTCCTCCCCTCTCCCCCCCCCCCTCCCTTGGGGTTGTGCAATGGCAGCTTCAAGGGGGGTTACCCTCTGTAAGCTGTGGCAAATGGTTGCTCATAAATTTCACTGCACACTGAAAGACACAATTTTACCAAACAGGGACAACCAGTAGCGACTGCTGCATGATGTCTTACCTGCCACTTGCCGTCGATACCCTTGGCCTTGTCCCATGTGACCACCTCCACATCTGCAGGATCCACATACCACTCCACACGCTTGCGTTCGCGCGCTTGTCCACGTCCACTGAATTTCACAGACAGCAGTCCATTGCGTGCGATGGCTACAACCCTACAGCGGCAGCATAAACGGTAAGGCGAGAGAAATCACACACACACGTACACTGTCTCTCGTTCAGCACTGGATACACAAGATAGGCAGGAGAATTCAGATATGTTTGCCCTCATTTTGAACTATTCAAAATTCGAATAGTTTCTGAAGTGTACTATTCGAGACTCGAACAGTTGCCAGAAAGCATTCAAATAGTTTCAAATAGGTGAATACTATTCGACTATTCGTATACTATTTGCACGTATTTTAATAGTTTGACAAATACTATTCGAATAGTTGACGAATAGTTCACGAATACCTCATAATCGAATATTCGAAAAGTCTTCTAGTGGGTGTGGAACAGGTATTCGATATTCAAACACTTTACAATTCGACCAACTATTTGAATATCGATTAGTTTTTTTCTCATGCCTAGCACAGGATGCCCATCAAATCTGCAAGCAGCAACCGAACCTCATGCAGGTGTGTTCACTGCCATGGACTCATATACACACACACACACAGACCCCAACAGGACTTCTTGTCGTGTTCGGCAGCAGTAGTGTGCATCTGTGAGTCCACATTGTGCATGACTTATACTTTTGTACAACGAGTGCGTGAGGGTCAGAGGGTGAGAGGATGGGTGGGTGACAGGGTGGGAGGGTGAGACGTCTATTGCTGCAAAGGCTTTTTCACTTTCAAAAAGCTACCAACACTTTGGCTGCCTTCAGTCAAGACCATTTTCCGTCTACCAAGCCCATAGCAGTCAAAACATAGCGTCACATCTTTACCCCCTAACCCAAACACAGTACTTGCTCCCCCACTTTACCCCAAACCACACAAAAACGTACCGTCCAACAAGGCAACGGTCCGGAGCAGTTTGCCCCACCAGCAGCTGTTGCTCCACCCCAACTGCCCCCACACCGTCGCTACCGCCATCGCCACTGCCACTGCCACCGCCGCCCCTGCTGCCGTTGCTGCCGGCGCTGCTCCTGGTGGTGGCGGTGGTTCTGGTGGCGGAGGGCCACGGGAACCTGGGCGAGCGCACGGAGGGCTTGAGGCACACAAGTTGGCCCACGGAGAAAGGGCGTGCACGCACCACGTCGCCCTGTGCGGGATCGATCCCTCGTATGAGCAGCTTGCTGCCCGCCACCGCCACGTCCACCACTCCCCTCGCCATGCGGCGCATGTTGCCCACTGCATGCCACAGTCCAAAAAAGCATGCGAGTGGAAAGAGGGGGAGAGGGGGGAAGGAGGGGGGGATCGTAATTGGGGTTGATGCGGGCACTACGACCAGGTAAAAAACCGTACAGGCCACCTCTGCAATGATTTTTTTTAATCAGAAGCAGTGCAGGGAGGGAGGGGGAAAGGGGATGAAGTTGCATCTCAAAATAGTCAATAGACAGATGGCACGTGAATGCACACCCACCAACATAAGGGCTCTGCGCTGCTGCGGCGGGGAGCCTTCGGGCTCGACAGTGGCATGGACTACCACACCTCTTGCAAGGCATGTGGCTTCTCGTCCCTCACACCATCCACAGCCAAGTTCCGGTGCGCCAACGGCGGCATCGAGTACGCAACTGGTGAGGGAGGGAGGGTCGTGCACATGCGGCTCAACGGAGCCGACAAGGAGTTCCGGCTATAGAACGTCGTCTACATGCCAACTTTTGCCGTGAACCTCCTCTCCGTCTCACGGATTACAGATCACACGATGACGGTGGTGTTCGCCAGAAGGAAGCCGTCCTCCTCAAGAATGAGGACGTGACGATTACCTACACTGCGTCAGACCTTGTCGCCAAGGTGCCACAAACGGATAAGCTCTACGTTCTACAGACGAAGAGCGTGGAAGGACAAGCTGGGGCGGCAGAGGTAGTAGCGGAAGCTACACCATCACCGAACGCCAAGACACCATCCATGCCGCCTGCTGTGGCAGCTAAAGACGCGGGAGCAGTAACTACGAAGCTGTGGCACAGACGCCTTAGGTACGTGGCCGACAGCACCCTGCAGGTCATATAGGAGCACAAGCTTGTACACGGGCTTGAGGGGTGTGAGCTCAAGCGTTCATGCAACGCTGGGTGTGAAGCTTGATTGCAAGGGAAGACAAAGCGAAAACGTGTCTCCAAAAACGGTTGCAGAGCAGAGGGCATACTCGACCTCATCCACAGCGAGGTGTGTGACCCCATGCGCACCACGTCCAACGGCGGCTCCAAGTACTTCCTCACCTTCATCGATGATTACTCTCGGAAGGTGTGGGTGTACTTCCTCAAAACGAAGGGAGAGGTGCTGGAGCACCTGCAAGAGTTTGTCGCCATGGTGGAGCGACGAACCGGGCGGAAGGTCAAGGCCCTACGGAGTGACAACAGCGGAGAGTACGAGGGGTGCAAGCCATGGCTTCAGGCACACACCATTGTCCACCAACCTACTACCCCCTACACACCGCAGAGCAACGGCGTGGCCGAGTGCATGAACCGGTTCATTCTGGCCATGACGTAAACCATGTTGTTTAACTCAAAGCTCCCTTCTCGCTTCAAGGCAAAAGCAGCGCGCACTGCATGCTACCTCATCAACCTCATGCGTGTTACAGCACTGCGCAACAAGGGGACAGAAAGAGAGCAAAGTACAGAACACATGACGCCGCACGAGGCGTGGTCGGGAAAGAAGCCAAACACGTCTCACCTAAAGGCATTCGGCTGCACGTCTTGGGCCAAAGTCCAGGACAGGCAAGGAGCGAGGAAGTTGGATGCACATACGCGCAAGTGCCTGATGATCGGCTACGAGGCCGCGCACAAGGCATACAGGCTGTGGGACCAGGCAGCAGGGAGAGTCATCACCTCCGGAGATGTGACCTTCCACGAAGAGTCACACGGCAAGGGAGAACAGCTAGACCCAGAGAACTCTCCAAAATAGGGAGAGTGGATCATGCTGTTGGAGGCGGGTGACACACCCCCGCCTAACAGGCATGGGACACCAGTGGCGGTAGACAGTGAGGCTGCCAATTCAGGGAGAGTGTCCGCTCACGCTGAAGCGGAGTTGACATCCGACACCACGTCCGAGACAATCGAGGCCTCCTCAGAGGCCAGTGGCTCTTCCCTTCCAGCGACACCTCCTACGGAAGCACAGCAGCAGCAGCATCACGAGCAGCCAGTACCAACACCACTGCGGCGTAGTGAGCACCAAGCAAAGCCTGCAAAGCAGTATGACGGAAGGAAGACCGAGTGGACTGGCCTGAGCTGGTCGTGCCTTGCGCAGGGAGAGCCGACTACCATCACCAAGGCTCTCTCGCAGCGGGACGCCGCTAAGTGGAAGGAGGCGATGGAGAGTGAGCTCGCCTCCATCGAGGAGAACAGTATGTGGAAGATGGTGGACAGACCACCTAACGCACACGTGGTGGGCGTGAAATGGTTCTTACGCGTCAAAGGCAAGCAAGACAAAATTATCGACAAGTACAAGGCAAGGATCGTCGCGAAGGGGTTCTCGTAGAGAACAGGGTCTGAGTGTTGGATCTCGAGGAGAGAGGGAGCCTTGGAGCAACAAGCATGTGTGTTTGGAAGGGCATCACTTGTATTGAAGAATGGTTATCGAATCACTCAAAATGATGGAGTACATATATAGCTAGAGCTTGGGCAAGTCAGCCCTTTCACAAGCCACACCACTTAGCCATGGAGGCTAAGGCTCACACACTAGAGTCCATAATCTCACACAAGGGAGGAAATCAGCCTAGCAATCAGGCTGACCACTCACACACAACCTAGAGAGCTAGAAAATGCTCTCATGGCACACTCCTAGTGGTCACATAACCCACAAACCCATGGAGAATCGCCATGTGTCCATGGCTAGCACACAAGGATCTCACCTCACCTAAAATGTAAGGAGAGGTACCTTTTTCCTAGTCAGCACACTCTGACAAGGAATCCTAAGTCCAAGGACCTTTTTGGATATTTCTCCCATCAGCTCTTGACCCTGGTTCTCTTGCCTTTTTCTTTTCTCAGGCTAAGGCATCGAGTCATCGCCCATGGTCACCCGGATATCGGCGATCGATGACCCCAAAAACTGTGAAAATTCATATCTCCCAATCCGACCGTTGGATCAACCTCAAAGGTAAACCGTAGACATTTTGCCACCTGATCTTTCAAATGGTGAAGTCGGATTGACGATCGGAGTAGGCATCTGGTACTTTCCTGGAACTTGCTCTTGTGGACATGAAACTGAGCCGGATGGCTCCTTTTCCAACAATCTCCTAGTTTGTTGCAGTCAGAGAGGGCGAAGTCCACATGCCTTTTTGCAGAACTGCTGTTTCTCACGGGTCAATGGCTTGGTACAAAAATCAGCGACTTGTTTGTTGGATGGAGTAAATTCCAACATGATGGCACCCTCCTGCACCATATGCCCGATGAAGTGATATGCGATGTCAATGTGCTTGGTGCGTACATGGTGCTCAGGATTCATGGCGAGTGCGATTGCGCTCTGGTTGTCGACGCGCACAGGAACTGGAACTGCTGGTCCTGACTCATCTCTGCCATTAGACGCTGAAACCAAACTGCTTCCTTGGTTCCAAAGCTAAGCAAGACATACTTAGCTTCCGGGCTTGAGGTGGCCACGACCACCTGCCGCTTGCTGCACCAACTGATGCCCCCACCATTCATGAGAAACACATGTCCAAAGATGGACTTACGCTCCTTAGGGTTTGAAGCCCAATCTGCGTCTGTGTAGCCGATGATGCTGTTGTCGTTGCCGTTGTAGGTGAAGCCGATGTTGATGGTTCCAGCAAGGTAGTGGAAGATCCGCTTCAATGCTTTCTGGTGCTCAGGTCCAGGGTTTGCCAGGTGCTGGCTCATAGCGCTAACAGCCTCTACGAGGTCCGGCCTGGTTTCCACCATCAGGTACATGAGGCTGCCGACGGCGCTTTGGTACTTCTGCCGCTCAGCTGCATTTACTTCTATATTGAAGCTCACAAGGTACTGCCGCTTCTCCAGCAGCGTGCCGATGGGTTTTGCCTCTGCCATGCCAAACCGCTGCAAAACATCCTTGATGTAGCGGCTGTGCTATAGCAAGAGAGAGCGTGATTTGTGATCGGGCGTGATCTGGATACCGAGGAAGTGTGATGCCTCCCTGGGATCAGACATCTGGAAGTGCTCACGCATGGCTTCCTTGAACTCTTGCAGTGCAGACATGTTGTTAGAAAAGAGGAGTATGTCATCCACATAGACGATGATGATGAGCACCTCATGACCATACTGCGAGCGATAGATGTTGTAGTCACACTCACTGCCCTTAAACCCGATGCACTGAAACGCCACATCCAACTTCTGGTTCCAAGCACGCGACGCTTGCTTGAGGCCATACAGGGACTTGTGCAGCTTGCAAACCAGGTGCTCCTGGCCATCCATGACGAACCCCTCCGGCTGCTCCATGTAGATCTTGTCCTCCAAGTCACCATTCAAGAATGCCATCTTGGCATCCATGTGGTGAACCTCGAAGTCCTCAACTGCTGCATAAGAGAGGAGCGTGCACACAGAGGCAAACATTGCAACAAGGGTAAACGTTTCTGTATAGTCGATGCCCTCTTGTTGCAAGTAGCGCTTGGTGACCAGTCTCGCCTTGTACTTTTCCAGGTTACCATGTGCTCCCCGCTTCTTCTTGAACACCCACTTGCACTTGATCACCTTACGTCCAGCTGGACGCTCAATCAGCTCCCACATGCCGTTGTCTAGCTGTGACTGTATCTCCTACTGTACGGCTTGCGCCCAATGTGCTGCATCCGATGCAGCCATGGCCTCCTTGTATGACATTGGCTCATCTGAATCTGCAGCAACTGCGACGTTCATATGTTCTGGTTTCTACAACATCCAAAAAAGGACAAGTGATGGCCGCGCTCACCAATCTTGTAACGCACCCTAAGAGGGTACCTGCGACCTGGTGCTAGAGCGTTTATGGGCGGCTGGCGCGGTGCTGCAGGCACAACTGCTACTGCTAGTGGTGCTACATCTCCCTCCTCTGATTTTGTCAATGAGGCTACTGTATCTGCTGCATCAGACATGGGAGAGTAGAGTGATTCTCCCACAGTCACTGTAGAGGAAGGATCGGGAGAGACTGGGTCAGGAAGGATTTCTGCTCCCACTATCTCGTCAACTACTCGTTCTGCTGCCTCTTCACTGAGAATGTTGGTACGGATGACGTTGTTCTCATTGAAGACGACACCCCTGGAGATGATGACGTGGCCTCTATCCCTCTCGTAAAGGCGATAGGCCTTGCTTGCCACATCGTAGCCAATCATCATCATCTGCGCACTCTTTGCGTCCCATTTCTGCCGCTTCTCCTTGGGCACGTACATGTGCGCCAGGCTGCCAGATGCTTGAAGATGACCCATGCTTGGTTTTTTGTTGAACCGCATCTCCTACGGCGTCATTTGATCCAGCGCCTTAGTTGGATTGCGGTTCTTGATGTAGACCGTACTACTCACCGCTTCAGCCCAGAAGTCGTAGGTCAGCCGAGCCGTGTGCAGCATGGAGCGCGCCGACTCCACAATGGTACGGTTGGCGTGTTCTGCTACACCGTTCTGCTCCGGCAAGTACGGCGCGATACGCTACGCCTTGATGCCAGCTGTTACGAGGTAGTCCTGGAACTCCTTGCTTAGGTACTCTCCACCGCGATCGCTTCGCATCGCCTTGATCTTCTTGCAAGTCTGGTTCTTCACCATGGCGTTGAATTCCTTGAACCTTGCAAACACTGGTCCTTGGAAGGAAGTACATAGCAGTGTAACGGCTGAAATCATCAATGAAGGTCAAGAAATACCTCGAGCCTCCAAAGCTCTGGATCTGCATCGGTCAGCACAAGTCCGTGTGGACCAACTCCAACACCTCCTTTGTACGCTCCCTTGCTCCAGAGAACGCCTCCCACTGCTGCTTCCCCTCCAAACTGCCGATGCACAACTCTTGCTCAAAGTTGGAGATGGTAGGCAGGTCACGCACCATCTGCTTTGCTTGAAGCTGCTACAAGGCGCGCATGCTGGTGTGGCCATAGCGCGCATGCCAAATGTCGCCATCTGTCGCCTACACCACTGTTGCAAGACTCTGCTCACGCTGGATTTTGGTCGTCCCCAGCAGGTGGTGCATGTCCCCCTCCTTCACCGACCTGGCCAACTCCTCTCCCGTATCCTTGTTGAGGATGTAGCCATAGTCATCATCGAAGAGGACGCGCAGCCTTGTGTTTGTAAGAGAGGAGACTAAGAGGAGGGTGAATGCAACATCAGGTACATACAGCACGCCATGGAATACTCCCACTTTAATGCCATGTGGGGTCTCCAACCACATCTCCACAATCCCAATCCCCTCAGCATACACCACCCGATCATCATCCATAGCGATAAGACAGAGAGGGATGGACAACAGTTGTGTAAACCACTCCTTCTGATGTGTGAGGCTCTTTTGGACACCTTGAGTCCTTATACCATGCGAGATCCGCCTTCTCCACCTGCGACATGAAGAGACGGTCGCGCACATCCTTGGCCACATTCATGTTTCCAAAGTGGCGCAGACTAGCCTGGTTTTGCTGTTGCTGTTGTTGCTATTGACGCTGCTGTTGCTACTGACGCTGCTGTGACTGCTGCTACTGCTGCTGGTTGCGTGAGCTCGTGGCCACAAAAGCTGCTTCACTAGTCCTGCCGCCATTGCGCTTTGCTACATTGCGACACAATTCTACGTGCACCAGGTGTGTGCAAATGAAGTCGAGGTCGAGAGTAGAAAGGCACTCCAGCGTCTCTCGTACCATGTTGTAGGTGGTTGGGAGTCCCCTCAGCAAGAGGAGGATGTAGCGCATCTCTTCCACAGGATTGCCGGTCGCTCTGAGCTGCTTCACCAGCTCCTTTGTCCTATCCAGCTACGCCTCCATCCCTTCACCACCTTGCATTTTCAGCCCCATTATCTTTTCTTCCAAAAGCATGAGGAATGCAGGATCCTTGCTCTCATACTTCTTGCACAACGTGTCCCACGCCTCCTTTGCAGTAGCCTTGCCACTCAGATACTTAAGATGCGGGTTGGAGATGGTGTTGACAAGCAACCTGTAGGCCTGCCTATCCTTCTTCTTCCACTTCTGATACATTGCTGGTACAGCTGCAGAAGAACCCGCATCAGCTGCACCCTTGTGCGGAGTCTTCCCTGCCACCACCTGCGCTGCGTAGATGCCTTTTGCCTGTGAAACTGGAGCCGGCTCGTTGCCGCTCACCACCTCCCACAAGCCCCTCTCCTCCAAAAGGAGGCGGGTACGGATCTTCCAAAATGTGAAGTTGACACGTCCCTCCAGCCTCTCCACAGGCTGGGCTGCTGTGACAACGCCAGCTGCTGCCATTTTGAGCGTTGGTGATGCTCAATGCTGCCCTTGGATGGTGGCGCTACCACTACTTCTACTGCTGCTTCTGCCAGACATCTGTCTAATAGAAAATGGACTGTAGATGCCACCAGACTGGTAACTCTGAAAAACGAAGCCCACCAATGGAAAATTCAGCCCAAACTCTTTCAGATCGACCCGTAAAACAGGGTCATCAATGGGGAATTTTCAAAGATATGCCCTCTTGAAAACAGGATATGCTTCTGCTCCTACTCCAACTCAGACCAGCCAGCTTGTAAATGGCGTTTCTCCCAGAAAATCAATGGAATGCAAATATCTCCAATTCGCATGTGCCACTTTTTAGATTTGACAAAGAAACGAGAGAGTTATGGTCATCACAAGGCGGCAGTCTTACTCATAGAGAAGAGTGTAGCCCTGGCCGACCTCTTTTTGAGCATAACTCTCAATCCAACTGTTGGATCTTTACGATCTTGGGCTTTTTGAAAAGCTTGTTGCTTGAATTTGAAGATCCTGTAGTCGTCAAATCTGGTGAAGGTTCGACCCCAACCCGTCACTCTCAAAGTGACGGCCTGTGCTGGCTGAAAGTGGCAGAACTTGGCTCTGATACTAAATGTTGGATCTGGAGGAGAGAGGAAGCCTTGGAGCAGTGAGCATGTGTGATTAGAAGGGCATCACTTGTGTTGAAGAATGGTTGTTGAATCACTCAAAATAATGGAGTACATATAGAGCTAGAGCTTTGGCAAGTCAGCCCTCTCACAAGCCACACCACTTAGCCATGGAGGCTAAGGCCCACACACTAGAGTCCATAATCTAACACAAGGGAAGAAATCAGCCTAGCAATCAGGCTGACCACTCACACACGACCTAGAGAGCTAGAAAATGCTCTCATGGCACACTCCTAGTGGTCACATAATCCACAATCTCATTGAGAATCGCCATGTGTCCATGGTTAGCACACAAGGATCTCACCTCACCTAAAAAGCAAGGAAAGGTACCTTTATCCTAGTAAGCACACTCTGACAAGGCAATCCTTCTTGGATTGCCTTGTCAGAGGACAAGACCAAGGACCTTTTTGGATATTTCTACCATCAGGTATTGACCGTGGACCTCTTGCCTTTTTCTTTTCTCAGGCTAAGGCATGGAGCTATCGCCCATGGTCACCCGGATATCGGCGGTCGATGACCCCGAAAACTTTGAAAATTCATATCTCCCAATCCGACTGTTGGATCGACCTTAAACTTGGACCGTAGACATTTTGCCATCTGATCTTTCCAATGGTGAATTCGGATTGACGATCGGAGTAGGCGTCTGGTAATTTCCTGGAACTTGCTCCTGTGGACCTGAAATTGAGCTAGATGGCTCCTTTTACAACACTGAGTACAACGAGACCTACTCTCCTGTCGCGTCCTTCTCCTCCATCCGCACCTTGCTGGCTATGGCTGCGGCGCGCAACATGGAAATCCACCAGATGGACGTCAAGACCTGCCTTCCTCTACGGGAAGCTTGACAAGGAGATACTAATGGAGGTGCCCGAGGGTGTCAAGGCAAAATCCGGGCAGGTGTGTCGCCTCATCAAGGCGCTCTACGGACTGAAACAGGCCGTAAGGATCTGGTACAAGGAGATGGACAGCTTCATGGCTGGCCTTGGCTTCTTGTACTGCCACAACGACCCTAGTGTGTATGTGCATGCGGATGACCAGGGACTGTTGCTGGTATCGCTGTACGTGGATGACCTGATTCTAGCCTCCACCTCCATGAAGACCTTCGAGGCCCTCAAGGAGAAGCTGCATGGGCGGTTTCAGATGAAGGACATGGGCGAGCTCGAGTACTACTTGGGCATCGCCATACATCGCAACCGAGCTGCAGGCACCATCGAACTCAAGGAGACGAAGTACATCTCAGAGGTGCTTCAGCGCTATGGCATGGAAGACGCCAAACCCCTCAGCACTCCTCTCCCCGAGAAGTGCAATCTCACCTCCGCTCACTCCCCCAGCACGAAAGCCGAGCACCGCAAAATGTAGGATGTGTCGTACCAGTGTGCAATGGGTAGCATCATGTATGTCATGGTTGGCACGCGACCGGACATCTCCTTTGTTGTGGGGCTAGTCACTCGGTTCGTGGCCAACCCTAGGCCACTCCACTGGCAGGCCGTGAAGTGCATTCTACGCTATCTCAACAAGACACGGCACATGGGGCTGCAATACGGCGGCCTTCAAGGAACAGACCCTTTGCGCCTCAAGTGCTACACCAACGTAAATTTTGTGTGCGTTGTGAACGGCGACGCTATGTCGTGGACCAGCCGCAAGAAAGACTGTGTCTCCATCTCAATTACACACGCTGAGTACGTGGCACTGTCAGAGGTGTGCAAAGAGATGTAGTGGCTTTGCAGCTTGTTTGCTGAGATGCACGCACCACAGAAGGAGGCCACGGTCGTCTACATCGACAACCAGAGCGCGATGGACATCGCGTTCAAGGACATCCTCTCCAGGCGGACCAAGCACATCCACATCCAGTATCACTACACGCGCGACCTTTTCGCCAAGGGAGTGGTGGATCTGCAGTACATCGCAACTAACCACATGCTCGCGGACTTCTTGACAAAGCCGCTAGACAGTGACCCGCACATGGTAGGGGCACAGGGCATCGGGATGGTGAGCGCAGCAGACGAGGCCTGAACGAGCGACCTACTTCACAGATGGCCGACATCGCTGGACTCATGGCCGCAACAGGAATCTAGCCGCAGATGGACACAGGTGGAAGGAGAGTTTGTTATGTTCTGTGTATGCCCTTGGTCCAATCAGCGAAAGATTTAGACTGGGTATGCACTGCGCTTGTAGCGCAAGTCCCCTAGCAACATGCAAGAGAGGCTGAGAGAGACAAGGTATGCACTGCTCATCCTTGTGGAGTAAGTGCCCTTGGTCTACTCTTGGTAGCCTACCTGGTGCATGCTTCTTAGGACAACTTCCTACAGCTTAGTGGGTGAAGGCGCTGTCGCGCAAGCGAGAGATCCGGGGTCGAATCTTGCCAGGGTATAAATTTTCTTTGTGACTAAAACAGGCCAAGGAAGCTTCCTAGAAGCCTCTAAGATCCAAGGTGGATCAAGCGCCACTTGGCGGTCACAGAGGGTGCCATGTCATCAAAGCTGATGACACTGTCTAGGGTGGCCTTGGGGGGGAGGCCACTGCAAGGAGCCACTGGGAGCACTGACCAGAGACTATATAAGGCCTGTCATTTGCATGTGATCATACATCATCTCTTACTCTTAAATGGTGCTCCCTTTGACCGCCAAGTGGCACCAACCACCAGGAAGGACCTTAGAATATTCTAAGATATCTCTTAGAACCTTCCTATCCCCCTTTTGGTCACAAAGAAGATTAGTCACCGGGCTGGGATTTGACCCAGGGACCTCTCGCTCCATGGACTAACACTCGAACGTCTAAGCTACAAGGAGTTGTCCTAGGTAGTATTTGTTGGCCATACTATCCAGATTAGACCAAGGGGGCTTGCTCAAAAGGAGCAGTGCATGCCTTGTCTATCTGACTAGACTTAGGGGACTTACTCCAAGGGAACAGTGCATGCCTAGTCCATCCTGTGCCTGTCGAAATATCAGCCATGGACAAGGAGCATATCAGGTCACCAAAAGTCTATAGGGTTTGGTTTTCCCTTGTGGAGATGGCAATTTGAGATTGTCATGAGGGTGCGTGGCTACTTGAAGATATTCCTCGGAGAAGAGGTTGAATCTCCAAAAACGGATCCTGGATATGAAGCGTGGAGTGTCAAAAATTACATGGCGCTTGCGATTCTTGTGACATAAGTCCATGAGTCACATCATGTCCACCTCCAAGGTATCACACATGCATCAACGGCTTATGAGAAGCTTGCACATGTACACCAATCAACGGCTCTCGTAAATCACCTCTTCATCCTACAAAAGCTGATTTTGATGAGGGTGAGCGAGGGAGAGTCGATTCTTGACTTCCTGCTGCATTTTGAAGGACTGTTGCAGTGAGTAACCCAAATGAATTGGGAAAATCGACACAAACATGCAGGCCATGATCCTCCTCATGGCGCTACCTGAAAGCTGGGGTCCTCTGATCACCGTCTTTGGCGGCTGGAAGGCGCGGGATCTGACGTATGAGGCAATATCCGAGTACGTGCAGAACGAGGCCATGCGTCGCAGCGGTAGTGAGGCTAACATTTCAGCCTATGCTGTACAGTACAGTGGTTGTGGCAACTGCTCCTCTTCTGGTCAGAGCGGCAACGAAAGTGGTGGCGGTGGAGTGAAAGGTAATGGTGGCGGTGGAAAGAGTTCAAAGCGTCCTGTGAAGTGCCATAACTGTGGCAAGCCTGGGCATTGGGGACGGGAGTGCAAGGCTCCCAAGGAAGACGGAGATCATGGTGGTAGATATGAGGGCAAAGGAAAGGGTAAGAAGGAGTTGATAAACATGATGGCTGAAAACGTGCCGGCAACCAAGGGAGCGGTATTACTCAAGCGTAGAGCCTACGGGCTTGATTCTGGCACGGACCACCACTCTTGAAGGGAGAAATATGGGTTCATCTCCATTTGGGATACGGAGTGTCGCTTCACGTGTGCCAACAACAGCCTTGTCCATACGCAAGGCGAGGGAGATAAGATGATCAGCATGAATATGAACGGTGTTGGAAAAGACTTAAACCTGGACAACATAGTCTACATGCCGTCTTTTCTGGTAAACCTCTTGTCAGTGTCCAAAATCATGGACCACGACATGACGATCGTCTTCACGGAGGAGGAGGTTGTGATTGTCAAGAATAAGGACATAAAGATCTCCTATCTCAAGGAGAGTCGTGTCGCATAGGTCCCAAGAGTTGATGGATTTTACGTGCTACAGACCAAATCCCTTCAGAGTACAAATGAGGGATATGCGGCGGTTGAAGAGCCCAAGTCTCCAAAGCCTGATGTTGCAATTCAAGCCATCACCATGGCGGCCAACTCCACCAACACAGATGTTGAGCCGTGGCACAGGCCGTTTGGCCATGTGGCCGACAGCACACTGCAAGCTATGCACCAGCACAAAGTGGTTCATGGGATGGAGGGATGCAAGGATGAGGGAAAGTGCAAAAAGCTGTGTGAGCCATGCCTCCAAGGCATGGTAAAGAGAAAGCCCTTTGTACGTAATAGACAACGTGCAGCAGGAATCCTGGACCTGATTCACTCTGATATGTGCGGACCATTCCGCACACCTTCGAACGGCGGCAGCAAGTATTTCTTGACCTTCACCGATGACCACAGTCGCAAGATGTGGATCTACTGCTTAAGACAAAGGGAGAGATCAATCAGAACCTGCAAGAGTTTGTCGCGATGGTAGAGCAGCAGATAAGCAAGAAGGTCAAGGCACTGCGNAGCTGTGTGAGCCATGCCTCCAAGGCATGGTAAAGAGAAAGCCCTTTGTACGTAATGGACAACGTGCAGCAGGAATCCTGGACCTGATTCACTCTGATATGTGCGGACCATTCCGCACACCTTCGAACGGCGGCAGCAAGTATTTCTTGACCTTCACCGATGACCACAGTCGCAAGATGTGGATCTACTGCTTAAGACAAAGGGAGAGATCAATCAGAACCTGCAAGAGTTTGTCGCGATGGTAGAGCAGCAGATAAGCAAGAAGGTCAAGGCACTGCGCATGGACAACGGTGGTGAGTACGATGCATGCAAAGCCTGGTTGAGCCAACACGGCATCAACCACCAGACCACAACGTCTTACATCCCCAAAGTAATGGTATTATCGAGCGGATGAACCAGACTATCCTCGGCATGACACAAAGCGTGCTCTTCGATGCCAAACTCTTACCTCGCTTTTGGACTGAAGTTACAAGAACTGCTTCCTACCTTGTGAATCTCACTCCGACAGTCATGCTTGGAAGGAAGTGGCAAGCTGGATGCACGCGCTCGTAAATGTGTAATGGTTGGATATGCCACTGCATTCTAGGCGTACAGGCTATGGGACCAAGTGGCTGGAAATCTCATCTGGAGCCGAGAGATCCAGTTTGATGAGAGGACGCTCGGCAAGGGAGAGTCGCTAGATCTGTCCATTCTCCAAAATCAAGAGAGTGGGTTGTGTTACTCGAGTCAGGTGATCAGGCACCAGAAAACTGGTAGATGGTACAAGTGAAGGATGGTGCTGCAGGGAGAGTGGCGGTACACGCTGACACAACAACGGACTCTGTCACTGAGTTTGATTCGTCCGAGGCCTCTGAGTCAATCTCTGAGCCCGGTGGCTCTTTGTCAAATAGCGGATCACAAGCAGTACAAGAGCAATAGAAGCAACTAAGCTTTCAAGCACCACCAGCAACACTCTGGTGTAGTACGCACCAAAAGGAACCTCCGCCCAAGTACGATGCTGAGAGTGCCGAATGGACCTGACTCAGGTGGTCATGCTTGGCTCAGGGAGAGCCTGTGACCTAAATGGAGACTATGAATATGCCAGATGCGGCCAAGTGGAAGGAGGCAGTGGATAGCGAACTCGCATCCATTGAAGAGAACGGAACATGGGTTCTGGTGGACGGGCCCCCAAACGCGCACGTGGTGGGGTCAAAGTGGGTATTGCAGAAAAAGATCAAGCAGGATGGTACTATCAACAAGTACAAGGCAAGAGTTGTGGAGAAGGGGTGTTCCCAGCGTACAAGCTCAGAGTACAAGGAGACCTTCGCGCCTCTTGTCACCTTTGCCTCCATTAGATGGATTTTGGATATCGATGCTGCAAAAGATCTAGAGGTCCACCAGATGGATGTCAAAAGGATTTCCTCTACAAGAAGCTAGACAAAGAAGTGCAAATGGAAGTGTAGGAGGGAGTGAAACCTCAAGAAGGCAAGGTTTGCAAACTACTCAAAGCACTTTACGGGCTGAAACAGGCCCCAAGGATATGGATAAGGAGATGGACGGCTTCATGGTTGGGCTCACCTTCACGCACTGCCAGAATGACCCTAGTGTCTATGTGCGGGACGATGAGCAAGGTTTGATGCTGGTTGCACTGTACGTGAATGACCTGATCATCTGCTCATCATCGGTTGGACTGTTGAACAAGCTGAAGAGAGATCTCAGCAATAGGTTTAAGATGGACATGGATCTGCTCGAGTTCTAGCTCAGGATAGCCATCCACCGCAATCGAGCAGCAGGCACCATCGAGCTAAACGAGACCAAGTACATCATGGAGGTCCTCAAGCGTTACAACATGGAGGACTGCAAGCCCATCAGCACACCCATGACAATAGACGTCAAGATCTCCTCTTCCATGAGCTCCAGCACGGAAGCAAAACGGCGTGAGATGGAGAACATTCCCTACCTATCTGCTGCTGGTAGCGTCATATAGGCCATGGTAGGAACACGCCCTGACATTTACTATGCTGTGGGACAAGTGAGCAGGTTTGTGGCCAATCTAAGGCCACAACACTGGCAAGCAGTCAAGCGCATCATGGGCTATCTACAGAAGACCCGACACATGGGACTCTAGTTTGGAAGGCAAGAAGGATCAGACCTGTCGCGGCTGGTATGTTATACAGACGCCAATTGGGGAGGAAGAATCAATGACAGAAAGTCCACCTCGGGCTTTGTTTGCCTCTTCAACGGTTGTGCAGTCTCTTGGGCAAGTAGAAAAAAAGACTGTGTCTCCCTCTCTACTGTTGAGGCAGAGTACATCGCTCGGTCAAAAGCATGCAAAGACACAATGGCTAAGCAGTTTGCTTGCCGAGATGAATGTACCACAAATGGAGGCAACAGAGGTCTGTATCGACAACAAGAGTACCATGAAAATGGCATAGGATGATTTCATGTCCCGGCGGACCAAGTACATCGACATCAGGTACCACTACTCACGCGACCTGGTCACAAAGGAGATCGTAGACCTGGAATACGTGGAAACCAGGAAGATACTTGCAGATTACATGGCAAAGGCGCTGGACTGCGAGTTGCACTCTGCAGGTACTCGAGGCATGGGTAAGGTCAACGCAGTGGACGAAGACTTAGGCCAAGACTACTGGAGATGAGAGATCTCACAGCTAATGGACAGAGGTGCAAGGGAGATTTTGTTGACCCGATCTACCCCTTGTCCATGGCTGATATTTACACAGGCACAAGACGGACTAGGCATGCATTGCTCCCTTGGAGTAAGTCTTCTAAGTCTTCTCCACATTGACAAGGCATGCAGTGCCCCTTTTGAGCAAGTCTCCTTGGTCTAATCTGGATAGTATTGCCAGCAAGTACTACGTAGGACAATTCCTTGTGGCTTAGACGTTCCAGAGTTAGTCTCTGGAGCGAGAGGTCACTGGGTCAAATCCCAGCATAATGACTAATTTTCTTTGTGACCAAAAGGAGGACAAGAAGGTTTTAAGAGGCATCTTAGAGGCATTCAAGGTCCTTCCTGATAGCTTGTGCCACTTGGCGGTCAAAGGGAGCGCCATGTAGGCAGGGAGGATGACACAATCCAGATTGCCCCCAAAGTGGCGCATCCTAGGAGCCAGTGCGCACCTAGGCTAGAGGCTGGCACTAGGACTATAAGAACCTGTCAGTTGCCTTTCATTGAGTACACTTCTTGCCGTTGAGACTCCTCACAGAGCTGTCTACCAGAGGTAGACTCTACAGAAGCATTGGTTGGTCTAAGCCCCAGGAGTTCGTTCCTTGTGCAAAAGTGACTAGGTGCTAAGGACACAGTACAAGGAAGTGATTCCTATGAACTTCTCAGTGTGGAACCTTGGCTCTGAGGATGATATCACCCTCAGAGCCAAGGTTCCTCACTGAGTTCATAGGAATCACTTCCTTGCATTGTGTCCTTTCGCGCGAGGAACGAACTCTTGGGGCTTAGACTAACCAATGTTTCTTTAGTGTCTGCCTCTGGTAGAGAACTCTGTGAGGAGTCTCAAAGGTAAGAACTGTACTCAATGGCAGGCACATGACAGGTTCTTATTGTCCTAGAGCCAGCCTTTAACCTAGGCGCGTAGTGTTTCCTTGGATGAGCCACTTTGGGGACAATCTAGATTGTGTCATCCTCCTTACCTACATGGCGCTCCCTGTGACCGCCAAGTGGCGCAAGCCACCAGGAAGGACCTTAGAATGTTCTAAGATGTCTCTTAGAACCTTCCTGTCCTCCCTTTGGTCACAAAGAAAATTAGTCACCGGGCTGGGATTTCACCCAGTGACCTCTTGCTAAAGAGACTAACTGTGGAACGTCTAAGCCAGAAGAAGCTCTCTTAGGTAGTTTTTGCTGGCTATACTATCCAGATTAGACCAAGGGGACTTGCTCCAAAAGGAGTATATGCCTTGTCTATCTTGACCAGACTTAAGGGACTTACTCCAAGGGAGTTGTGCATGCCTAGTCCGTCCTGTGCCTGTCCAAATATCAGCTATCGACAAGGAGCATATCAGGTGAACACTTCCAAGTGCGTCCACGGAGTAAGACTCAAAAGGTAGCAATCGGTTCTTGCAGCTTCAACAAGCAAGTGAGGTGGAAGTTTGGTATCAAGAGTATGCTCTGTGTCATGCTGAGGATAGTCTGGTTCATCCGCTCGACATCGTCATTTCTCTATGGATGTAAGGCATAGTGATCAAGTGGTTGATACAATGTTGACTCAACTAGCCCTTGCACGTCTTGTACTCACCATAGTTGTTTGTACGTAATGCCTTTACCTTCTTACTCATCTGCCTCTCACCATGGCAAGATAGGCTTGCAGCTTCTCCTTGACCTCTTACTTTGGCGTGAAGAAAAAGATCCAAATCTTGTGACTATGGTCATCAATGAAGATTAGGAAGCACTTACTGCCGCCGTTCGAGGGAGTGCAAATTGGTGCACACACATGAAATTAGATTGATGTCACACGATCGGATTCAAGATTGATGTCACACGTTGTCCATTACGCTCAAAGGACTTTCTCTTTGCCTTGCTTTGGAAACATGGCTTACATAGCTTTGTGCACTTTCCCTCATCCTTAGCTTTGAATCCCTCCATTCCATGAGCCACTATGTGCTAGTGCATGGCTTGTAGTGTGCTGTAAGCCACATGGCCAAAGCTCCTATAACACGTCTTAGCATCAGTATCTTTGGTGGAGTTAGCCGCAATGGTAACAGCTTATGGTGCAAGTTTAGACCTGGGAGAATTAGGCATTGTATCCACTGCATACTCCTTATTTGTACTCTCAGGGGGTTTACTCTATAATATGTAGAGTCCATAAGCTCTTGGGACCTGTGCAACAAGACTCTCCTTGGGTTAGGAGATTTTCATCTCCTTGTTCTTGAAAGTTACGACCTCCTCCTCCGTGAAGACGACCGTCATGTCATGGTCTGATTTTGAACACCCACAAGAGGCATGTCGCAAACAACGGTATGTACATGACGTTCTCCAACTTCAAGTCTTTTTGAGCATTATTGATATTGGTGCTTTTTAGCTTGTCTCCCCAGCCTTGTGCATGCACAAGGCATTGGCATACCTGAAGCGACCTTTGGCTTCCTTAATGGAGATGAACCCATCCTTCATCCTTGAAGAGTGGTGGTTCATGCCAGAGTCGAGCCCGTAGGCTCCATGCTTGAGTAGTGCCGCTCCTTTGGTTGTAGACACGCTCTCAACCACCGTGTTGACCAATTCCTTACCCTTTTTGTTGCCCTCTTTCTTACCACCATTACCTCCGTCTTCCTTCTCAGGAGACGTGCACTCCCTCGCCCATTGTCCAAGCTTGCCATAGTTGTAGCACTTCCTAGTGTCACTCCGCACTTGGCCACGGTCTAGAGTAAACGGCGCCGACAGGCAAACCGCCGACCGCCCTTGGTATTTCAACCAAGGTAGAGATCACCCACGGAGTGGTGTTTCCACACTGAAAAGTTCACTTAGCTTGTCCCAACCGTGGCCGGAGAGTGTTCCAAACTCTCACCCAACTGGCAATGCTACACACCAAAGTGTGCACTTGCACTTGTTCTTTACACTCTTTCTTGGTGGCCAACAAGAGATTAGTTTTCTCCCAAGTCTCAAGAGTAAGAGATGATGATACAATCACATGCAAATGACAGGCCTTATACAGTCTCTGGTCAGTGCTCCCAGTGGCTCCTTGGAGGGACCTCCCCCCAAGGCTACCCTAGACAGTGTCATCAGTTTTGATGACATGGCACCCTCTGTGACCGCCAAGTGGCG